>ONZH01009722.1:0-33109 GCA_900303285.1 Rhinella marina | reverse complement strand
AAAAAAAACTACAAAAAAATATATAAAAAAAATAGTTTTTTTGTTGTTTTAGCTCAGTGATACAAATCCATTTCACACAGCAGTGTGGAACCATTCTGTGTGTCACAGTTCAGTACACTCACTATTTTCTGTCCAGGTGACACTGTCTGTACGTCACGTAATCCAACCACGTCTTTTGCTCTCACGTATATAGCTTGAACACAAAAATCTCTGTGCGACATTTGTCTGGGTCGCAGTCAAAATAGCCACCATTAACAGGGTGTGAGTTAGTTCTACGATAGTTTCTGCACGTCACGTTCCCAAAAAAACAAAACTACAAAAAAAATATCTAAAAAAAAATATTAAAAAAAAATAGTTTTTTTGTTGTTTTAGCTCAGTGATACAAATCCATTTCACACAGCAGTGTGGAACCATTCTGATTGTCACAGTTCAGTACACTCACTATTTTCTGTCCAGGTGACACTGTCTGTACGTCACGTAATCCAACCAGGTCTTTTGCTCTCACGTATATAGCTTGATCACAAAAATCTCTGTGCGACATTTGTCTGGGTCGCAGTCAAAATAGCCACCATTAACAGGGTGTGAGTTAGGTCTACAATAGTTTCTGCACGTCACGTGGAACCATTCTGTGTGTCACAGTTCAGCTGTCCACTCACTCCAATCCGTATTTTCTGTCAAGGTGACACTTTCTTTACGTCACTTAATTAAACCAGACTGAACAAGTTTGTGGGTTTCAGTACACCGGGCCCATTTATTTTTTATTTTTTAAATAATACACTTATATACAGAAAATGTTGAACCCCAAGGCTAAGGGTCGAGGACGAGGGCGTGGGCGTGGGCATTCAATTACTGCAGGGGGCAGAGGCCGTGGTCCTGGGCAGGGTGAGACAGTACCTGCTGATGAGGGAGCAGGGGAACGCCGCAGAGCTACACTCCCTAGCTTCATGTCTCAACTTACAGGGACACGTGGTAGAGGACTGTTGAAACCACAACAGTGCGAACAGCTGATGTCGTGGATTGCGGACAATGCTTCAAGTAATTTGTCCACCAGTCAGTCTTCCATGCAGTCCACCCACGTTACCCAAGGAAGCACTCCTCTGGCTCCTCCACCTCAACCTCCTTCCCCCCAGTCTGCCCCCTCCCATGAAAATTTGGAATGCGATCCGGCATACTCTCAGGAACTGTTTTCTGGACCCTTCCCAGAGTCACAAACCACTTCTCAGGTTGCTGCTGACCTCTTTCCCAATGCCCAAGTTTTCCAACTGTCGCAGTCTGTGGGTGATGATGATGATGACAATGTTGAGTTAGTGGATGAAGTTTGTAAAGAGGTGTCGGACGATGAGGAGACACGGTTGTCAGACAGTGGTGAAGTTGTTGTCAGGGCAGGAATTCCGAGGGGGGAGCAGACTGAGGAATCGGAGGATGACGAGGTGACTGACCCAAGCTGGGTTGATATGCCGAGTGAAGACAGTGCTTCTGAGGCGGAGGCAAGTGCTGCACCAGAACAGGTTGGAAGAGGCAGTGGTGTGGCCAGAGGGAGAAACAGGGCCAGAGCTGGTGCATCAGCAGCAACTGTTTCACGTAGTGAAGCTCCCGTGGCGAGGCCTAGATGTTCGCAAGTCTAGAGGTTCTTTAAAGAAAGTGAGGATGACCGACGGACTGTGGTGTGCAACCTGTGCCACACCAGGATCAGCAGGGGTGCCACCACTACTAGCCTAACCACCACCAGCATGCGCAGGCATATGAGTGCTAAACACCCCACTCAATGGAACCAAGGCCATTCACCACCTCCTGCGGATCACACCACTGCTCCTTCCCCTGTGTCACTCTCTGCCTCTGCTAGTCAACCCCCTGAGTCACTCGCTGCCTCTGCTAGTCAACCCACTGCCCAGGACCCCGGCACGAGCGCCTCCCGCCGGAAAACCACACCTTCGCCTCCACGATACTCCACAGTGTCCACCAACGTGTCCCAGCGCAGCTTTCAGCTGTCTTTACAGCAGACGCTGGAGCACAAAAGGAAATACAGTTCCACCCACCCACATGCCCAAGCCCTCAACGTCCACATCTCCAAATTGCTTAGCCTGGAGATGCTGCCCTATAGGCTGGTAGAGACCGAGGCCTTTCGCAATCTCATGGCGGTGGCTGCCCCTCGGTATTCGGTCCCCAGCCGCCACTATTTTTCCCGATGTGCCGTCCCAGCCATACACCAGCTCGTGTCACAGAACATCATCCGTGCCCTGACCAACGCTGTTTCTGAGAAGGTCCACCTAACCACGGACACGTGGACAAGTGCTGCCGGGCAGGGACACTATATCTCACTGACGGCACATTGGGTTAACTTGGTGGAGGCTGGGACCGAGAATGACCCTGGGGCCGCTCATGTACTGCCCACATCGAGGATTGCGGGGCCTACCTCGGTCACGGTCTCTCAGACGTACTATGCCTCCTCCTCCTCTGATCCCTCCTCTTCCTCCACCGAATTACCATCCGTGGGCACGGCGCCTTCAGTCGGTAGCTCTAGGCGCAGCAGCAGTGCCGTGGGTAAGCGCCAGCAGGCGGTGCTCAAACTGCTGAGCTTAGGTGACAAAAGGCACACCACCCAAGAGCTGTTACAGGGCATCACGGCGCAGACCGATGTGTGGCTGGCACCGCTGAACCTCAAGCCTGGCATGGATGTGTGTGACAACGGGCATAACCTGGTGGCGGCTCTGCAACTCGGCAGACTGACACATGTGCCATGCCTGGCCCACGTGTTCAATCTCATAGTTCAGCGGTTCCTCAAGACATACCCCAATCTGTCTGATTTGCTCACCAAGGTGCGTCGCATCTGTGCGCATTTCCGCAAGTCGACCACAGATGCTGCCACTCTCAGGGCAGCGCAGCGCCGCCTACAACTGCCCGCTCACCGACTGTTGTGCGACGTGCCCACGAGATGGAATTCCACATTAAACATGTTATCCAGAGTTTACCAGCAGCGCAGAGCGATTGTAGACTGCCAGATGTCAACTTCCACCAGAACTGGTAGTCAGGTCAGTCAGATTCCTCAAGTCTACAATGAGGAGTGAACGTGGATGTCTGATATCTGCCAGGTGTTGAGCAACTTTGAGGAGTCAACACAGATGGTCAGCGGCGATGCCGCCATTATCAGCCTCACCATTCTGCTGCTTTGCCTGTTGAAAAATTCACTGCTCAGCATCAAGTCGGATGCTTTGCGCTTGTCACAAGAGACAGTGGAGGAAGATACGTCGCTTGATAGCCAGAGCACCCTCCGGTCTGTTTCTCAGCGCGTATCGGAGGAGGGGGATGAGGATGAGGAGGAAGAGGAGGAGAATGTCGGCGAGACAGTAGAGGGTACCAGTGCTCAGTCCTTAACTCTTGAGCGTGTATGGGTTGAAGAGGAGGACTTGGAGGAGGAGGAGGAGGAAATGGAGAGTCAGGCCAGTGAGGAGAGGGAATTCTTGCGTGTTGGGACTCTGGCGCACATGGCAGACTTCATGTTAGGCTGCCTATCCCGTGACCCTCGCGTTAGAAGAATTTTTTCAAACACCGATTACTGGGTGTTCACTCTCCTGGACCCACGGTACAAGCAGAACCTTTCCACTCTCATCCCTGCAGAGGAAAGGAGTATGAGAGTGAATAGATATCAACAGGCCCTGGTGCACAAGCTGAAACAATTCTTCCCATCTGACGTAGCTAGCGGCAGAGGGCATGGTTCTGTGGGCCAAGTAGCGGGGGAGAGGAGGCGAGCAGGCAGCTTGTCCAGCACTGGCAGGGGAACGCTCTCCAAGTTCTTTGCCAGTTTTATGTCACCCCAGCAAGACACTGTCACCTGTCCCCAGTCTAGGCAGAGTAGGGGGGAGCTGTACAGAAAGATGGTGAGGGAGTACCTAGCTGACCATACCAACGTCCGTAGCGATCACTCTGCTCCATACAACTACTGGGTTTCAAAGCTGGACACGTGGCCTGAACTGGCGCTGTACGCCTTGGAGGTGCTGGCCTGCCCTGCCGCTAGCGTGCTGTCAGAGCAGGTATTCAGTGCAGCTGGTGGCGTCATCACCGATAAGCGTACACGCCTGTCAACTGACAGCGCTGACAGGCTGACGCTTATTAAAATGAACAAAGCCTGCATTTCACCGGAATTCAAATCTCCTCCGGGGGAAAGCAGCTAAAGTTTAACATTACTTATGTATCCGATTCCTTTTCTCTACTACTCCATCTACTCCTCCTCCTCCATGTCGTCTTTGCCTAACGCTGACTAAAAAAACGCCATTTTTTAGAGGTCCAACTGGCACTCTTTTACCACAATTTTTCAGGAGGGCCCCCTACAGGCCCTCTCTTCAAACAATTTTTCCGGAGGTCCACCTACAGGCCCTCTCTCCAAACAATTTTTCCGGAGGTCCACCTACAGGCCCTCTCTCCCGTTCCAGTTTCCAGTTTTATTTGCGCAAACTGCGTAAATTTTTTTTTTGGGATAGGTGTGAAAAATAATATTACCTGCGTATCTATATTGCCCAACTCCAGGATCCAGGACTCTATACTGCCGGTGCGCCTCAGCCCTGAACAGGTCCCCTGTGTCCGGCGCCGGGTCCAGAGCCCCTCCAGGGACCCTCCACGGCAGGTACGTGAGCAGCGTCCCCTTACGCGCCCGGCCCGCCGTGGGAGGAATCCACATGCACGGCAGGACTCCTTCAGAGCAGCTCAGGAGGTTGGAGCGCCATCTGGTGGTGAAGCTGCGAGAACAGGACCAGGCACAGCAGATCCCAGGCAGTCTGCAGGGGAGGCTGCTCAGCGTGGGAATGAGAGGAGCCAGGGGGCTGTCAGACCGTTTGGGAGTGAAGAGGGGCACACCCCAGGTAACGGGCAGCAGCGCGCTGGCCCCAGCTCAGAGGAAGATGGCGTCAAACTGAGATCCGTGGTGGGCGATGGGCAGTATGCGGCTGGCCTTTTCAGCACCGCAAGAGAAGGAGGATCATCATCTTCAGGATGTCCGATGGCGGGATTCGACGTAAGACCGGATGCATGAGCTAGGGCTGGTGGGCTCACAGCACCAAGGCAGCCTGGTGAGTTAACTTGGGGACCACTTTTATCTGTTTTTAGCGCCCGGGGGGGGTTGGGGGGCCCCCGGGTGATGTAGGGCAGGGTATTAGCTGTGTGTTGGGAGGCTTGGCGTCAATGGCGGCTGGTTGGGGTGCATTTTGGGGGTCGCCGTTGCCTGCCGGGGGGCAGGGGTTTGGGGGTTTTTCTGGGGCGACCGGGGTTAATACGCCGTTGGGGGGCGCAGTTGGGGGTTTTGGGGGTGGGGGCTCGGGAGGTTGTACTCCGGGGGTACAAGTATGGGGTCCGGCCCGGAACAAGGTGGGCCCAGTAGTGGCGGGGGGGGCAGTGTCGGTTCAGACACAAGCGGGGGGGACGCTTGAGGAGGAGCCGGTGAGGTTAGATGACGCTGTGCGGGGGCAGGTATATGTCTGTTTTGAGGGGCTGCTAGGGGCGCATTTAAAGCCAGAAATACGGGAGAAAATTTCGCTATTGCCCCTGGAGCGTTTTAATTTAGAGCGGGCTAAAAAAGACGATGGGAAGAAGGAGGAGGAAGAGAAGCGGCGGTATCGGCTGATACCGCACACTTTTCAGAACTGGCTGCAGGCTTTTGCCATTTTGGCCAGTGTGAAAGGTGAGAAGCAGCCGGACAATTGTTCGGCACTGTTTTGTTACCTAGATGCGATTGGGGAGGTGTACAGGGTGTATGGGGGCCAGGTGTGGCTCTGCTATGACGAACAATTTCGTCAGCGGAAGGCGGTTCGTCCCACTATTTGGTGGGACCACAAGGATATAGCGCTATGGCTGAAAGTCACGGCGCCAGTTAGGTCTACCCAGTCCTTTCGGGGGGAAACGGGGGGATCAAGCCAATCTAATTTGGCGACCGCTTCCGCCAAGGGTTTATGCTTCCTCTTCAATGAAGGGGGATGCAAATTTGGGGCAAAGTGCAAGTTCAAGCACGAATGCTCTTCCTGCGGGGGCACCCATGGAGCCAATCGGTGTTTTAAGGGAAATAAGCAAAGGGGGGAAGAGTTTACTCAGAAAGGGGGAGACGCCGGTGCAGCTGGAAAGGATGGTGCCATTTCTAAATAGGTATCCTGACCAGGCGGCGGTGTGGGCGTTGTGGGAGGGGTTTCGGTTCGGTTTTAAAATTCCGTTTGTTGCCAGGGAAGGGTGTTTTGTTAAAAAGAACCTGCGTTCAGCTCAGGAACATAAGCAGGTAGTTACAGAAAAGTTGATGAAGGAAGTGCGGTTGGGGCGGATGGCGGGCCCCTTTTTGGAGCCTCCGGTGGCGAATTTGCGTTTGTTGCCTCTGGGGGTAGTGCCTAAGGAGCCGAATAAATTTCGGCTCATTCACCATTTGTCTTTCCCGAAGGGTTCGTCGGTCAATGATGGCATAGACCCTGATTTATGTTCGGTGGTGTATACATCATTTGACGTGGCAGTGAAGTGGGTCAAAAAATTCGGAAAGGGGGCACTATTGGCCAAAAACGACACTGAGGCAGCATTTCGTTTACTGCCGGTTCATCCCGATAGCATTCATCTTTTGGGTTGTTTTTGGGATGGGGCGTTATTTTGTGGACCGGTGCCTCCCAATGGGGTGTTCGCTTTCGTGTGCGTATTTTTCAGTTCCTTTTTGGAATGGGCGGTGGCGGACACGGCGGGGTGGGCGTTGATCATTCATTATTTGGATGATTTTTTGTGTATTGGCCTGCCAGGGTCTAACGTTTGCTTAGTATTGTTGCATACCTTAGAATCTGTGTTCGCGCGTTTTGGAGTCCCTCTGGCACCAGAGAAGACTTGCGGTCCGGCTATGGAACTTAGTTTCTTGGGTATCGTGATCGATACTGTGAAAATGTAGTGGCAGCTGCCGGCAGACAAATTGGAAGATCTTAAGCTCACGGTGCAGCAGCCACAACGATCAGAAAAAATTCAGTTACGGGACCTGCAGTCACTTTTGGGGAAACTCAATTTTGCCTGTAGGATTATGCCCATGGGTAGAATTTTTTCTAGGCGCCTGGCTATGGCCACGGCGAAAGCATCCGCACCCTATCATTATATTAGGTTAGGGAAGGAATTGCGGGGAGGTCTGCGGGTGTGGGGTTCTTTTCTGGCTTCTTATAATGGGCGGTCTTTGGTGTTGGGGGAAGTAGTTGATTCATTTGATTTTGAATTAGTCTCGGACGCGGCGGGTGGGACAGGTTTTGGGGTTTTCTGCAAAGGGCAGTGGTGTGCCGAACGGTGGCCGGAGGCTTGGATGTCACGAGGTTGGACGCATAACCTAGCGTTATTGGAATTGTTTCCTATTCTTGCCGCTGTCCATCTTTGGGGCACGGGGTTTAGAAACCAGAAAGTGCGTTTTCATTGCGACAACCTGGGGGTGGTTCACACGATTAACTCGTTGTCTGCGTCGTCGCTGCAGGTGATGCGGTTGTTGCAGCATTTGGTGCTGGAGTGCTTGTCGCTGAACGTGTAGGTGGTGGCGGTTCATGTTTCAGGAGAACTGCATTGCTGACGCGCTTTCTCATTTCCAGTGGGATCGTTTTTGGCAGCTGGCTCCAGAGGCGGAAGAAGTTTCATTGCCCTGTCCGAGGCTTCTGTGGGATCTGCTGGACGAGCGGTAGCGGGGCTGATTTATTCGTCGTTGGCCCAGAATACGTGGGATGCTTACTCGCAGGCGTGGGGCTTGTGGAGTGATTGGTGCAGTCACTTGGGGTTCAGTTGTGATGGGTTGAGTGAAGATTTGGAAGTCCCTCTATTGCTGTGGTTGGGTTATGGTAAGGAGGAGGGGTGGTCGGTTGCAAAATTGAATAGGTTGGTAGCGGGTTTGGTGTTTGGTTTCAAATCAAAGGGCCTTCCGGACGTAACTAAGTCGTTCTTAGTGAGCCAGGCATTAAAGGGCTGAAGGCGCCAGAAGGTTAGAGAGGACGCGCGGCATCCCATGTCTTTCAAGTTATTGTTGGAGGTGGGCAGGCAGCTTGAGTCAGTGTGCCGTTCCGGGTTTGAGGTTGCGTTATTTAAGTTGGCTTTTTCACTGGCGTTTTTTGGGGTGTTATGTTTAGGGGAGTTGGTTAGTGCTTGTTCGCAGAGGCCTGGTGGCCTGCTGCAGGAGGATGTTGATTTGCATCCTGACAGGGTGGTGTTTAGAATTCGTAGGTCAAAAACGGACAGGGAGGGTAAAGGCTGCAAGGTCATATTGTTTGAGGTACCGGGTTACCTCATGTGCCCGGTAAGGTGTTTGGGAGTTTATAGATCACGAAGGCCTGGTAGAGGGGCAGTGTTGCTGATTCATGAGAATGGTTCTAGCCTTTCTAGATTTCAGTTTTTGGCACTTTCAAAAAAAATGTTTAACCCGGTTGGATTTGAGTTCGGTAGGTTATACGGAGCATTCTTTTCGGATTGGGGCTGCCACGGAGGCTGCCAGGCATGGGGCAGGGGAAGATGTTGGGAAAAGGATCGGGCGGTGGGAATCCTTCCCTTCCGATCTTATGTACGCTTGGCCCGCTTATAGAGGGACAGTTGTGTTTACCGGTATGGTGTTGGTGTGGCAGTTATTAACAGTGTTGTATTTTTTCTGCTTTCCTTGATTTCGCAGTTACCCGGCCGGCGTTGGTGTGGATTCTAGGCCACTCATTTGTTTTTTGGGGTGCCTTGCGGGCGGCGGTGCGTCAGGACGGTCGTCAGTTGGGATTTGCTAGAGAAGTGGCAGTTATTCGGTGGCTTGGAAAGCGTGGCATGGTATGGAGTAGCGTACTGCCGGAAATTCACAGGTTCATACGTCTAGATAGACCGCCTGATATATTGGTCTTGCACATGGGGGGAAATGATCTGGGAGCTAGGCCATTTCGCGATTTGGACATAAAGTTTGATCTCTTGAGGCTTTGGTCATTGTTCCCAGGTATAGTGACTGTGTGGTCGGATGTGGTTTACAGGCATGTATGGAGAGGCGCCCGGTCAGTAGAGCAGGTCAACAAGGCTAGGATAAAGGTTAATAGATCCATTGCCAGATTTGTCATGCGGAATAAGGCGTTGGCTGTTAGGCATGGTGAGTTGGAGCGGGGCGAAGGGGCTTTTTGGCGTAGTGACGGAGTGCACCTTAATGCGATTGGGATAGATCTATGGTGTTTGGGTTTGCAAGGAGGCATTGAAACCGCGTTAGGGGTGTGGATGGACGCCCAGTCTTGAGTGAACAAGGTGTTTGTGGCGGGGGAGGTCCTCGGAGTTGGTGGAAGAAGAGGTACGGTGGATGGGAGGGCTCCATGGTGGGGGCTGGACTCCCAGGTTTGAAAATGGTTATGGAACGGCTATTGCTCCATCAGGGGTGCCCCCGAGCTGGCGGTTCATCGGCTGGGGGCAAGATGGAATACCCCGTGGTTACGGGGGGTAGAAAATGGTTGGGGCTTCGAGGACCTCCCATGTCGGGTTTCGGATAGATATTATATATATGTTATACATGTGTTGGGGTTATGTATGCCGTTGCATATGGTTTGTGGTTAAAATGTTTGGGAATTATGAACAAATATAATAAAACGGCTGCTGTGGCCGATTTTATCCAACCTGGTGTCTGTGTCGTTAATGGGAAAAAAAAGGGAAAAATGGGAGGGGGGAGGTGGAAAAGGGGGAAAAAAGTGGGGCTTGGGGGATAGGTAGGTTTGGTGGCAGTATCGAGCAAAGATAGCCAATACCTGGGTCAAGGATGGCCGGACTGGGGGTGTAGCCTAGGGGGAGGCCAGCATGACCAGGTTAGGCGTCAGCGAGGGAAGGGTTCAGGAGTGGTGGGTTTAATACAGGGTGGAGTTTAGTGTAAGGGGGGGTCTTTAAAAGAGGAGGCTTGAGGCGGGAAAAACGCCATTTTAGGTGTACCGAGCAGGGGACAAGAAGTTTAGGAGAACTCCCGCTCACTCTCCTTTATGTTTTTCTTTTTTTGGCTATGGAAATGTCCTTTTAAGGTTGTTTGGTTGGGTTTCTTCGCGTCACAGTGGAGTTAGGAGTGTGGTTTTGTCATGGCAGTCGTGGCAGGGGAGGTCCTCGGAGTTGGTGGAAGAAGAGGTACGGTGGATGGGAGGGCTCCATGGTGGGGGCGGGACTCCCAGGTTTGGAAATGGTTATGGAACGGCTATTGCTCCATCAGGGGTGCCCCCGAGCTGGCGGTTCATCGGCTGGGGGCAAGATGGAGTACCCCGTGGTTAGAAAATGGTTGGGGCTTCGAGGACCTCCCACGTCGGGTTTCGGATAGATATTATATATATGTTATACATGTGTTGGGGTTATGTATGCCGTTGCACATGGTTTGTGGTTAAAATGTTTGGAAATTATGAACAAATATAATAAAACGGCTGTTGTGGCCGATTTTATCCAACCTGGTGTCTGTGTCGTTAATGGGAAAAAAGGGAAAAAATGGGAGGGGGGAGGTGGAGTTGGAAAAGGGGGAAGAAAAGTGGGGCTCAGGGGATAGGTAGGTTTGGTGGCAGTATCGAGCAAAGATAGCCAATACCTGGGTCAAGTGTAGTGAAGTATGCTATAATTGCTTTGGTTACAGTGGCACTTTTTGCTGGAGGCTGAAAGCACTTTTTTTTTTTTTTTTAATTACAACAGTGCACGCACAGGATTTCAGCAAGGATTCTGTTACCCTGTCCTCAGGAATATCAATTAAAATGGAGAAGTTGGGATTTGGACATGGACATGGCTTGCAAACAGCAAATTTGCATATGATATGTTCAAGCATTAAATGTCTTTTATTTTTGCAAAATAAATCAACTGCTTGGGATGCTAAGGACAACATCAGAAAGTATAAGAGCAAAACAGTCAGGTAGCAGTGACAGATTGGGGGTAATATGCTTCTGACAAGTTCTCTTTAATGGCTTTATCGGGCTATTTTCAGGAATATAAAGGAATTTCCCTTTGTTTTAGGTATTGGTGGAGCTTTAGTTGACAATGCAGGGGGCCAATGTTATCTTTATAGTTACATAGTTAATACGGTTAAAAAAAGACATAAGTCCATCAAGTTCAACCAAGGGATAGATGGGGACGTGAATCCCAGAAGGAAATGAGACTCAGATTTCTACACATTTTCAGAGGCATTAATGTTGTTTACTTTTAAGAATTCATCTAAACCCTTTTTAAAACTATCCACTGTTCCTGCTGTGACCACGTCCTGAGGAAGTCTATTCCACAGATTCACAGTTCTTACAGTAAAGAAGATTTGATGCTTCTGGAGACCTTTTTCTCCAGTCAGAGGCAGTTCCCCTTGTCTTTTGAGGGCATTTTACATGGAACAGTTTTTCGCCATATTTTTTGTATGGCCCATTTATATATTTGTATAGGTTAATCGTGTCCCCCCTTAGACGTCTCTTCTCAAGACTAAATAAATTCAATTCTTTTAATCTTTCTTCATAACTAAGACACTCCATGCCCCTTATCAGTTTAGTTGCTCTCCTCTGTACTTTTTCCAGCTGCAGAGCGTCCCTTCTATGGACTGGTGCCCAGAACTGAAGTGCATATTCCAGATGAGGCCGCACCAATGCTTTGTAATGTGGTAATATTACATCCCTGCCCCGCGAGTCCATGCCTCATTTAATGCATGACAATATCCTGGTGGCCTTAGAAGCAGCTGATTGACATTGCATGTTGTTATATAATCTATGATCTACAAGGACCCCAGAAACATTTGTGTGCTATTTTGAAGCATAAAACCAGATAAATCAGTGGACATATGGAGGTAAAATTAAAAGTAATAGACAAATGACATATTCAATAACTCAGATATAGTCTCTGTAGATGGCATAACATTTCATATGGATTTATAAAATAAACTTGTACAAGATATCCACACAGTGCAATAAACTATAATGAATCATTTGTAAGTGCATCTTTAAAAGCTATTCATACTTTCTATTCCATGAAAGCGAACAGCTATGTCTAGGTATATCAACATCAGTGCTGTACATGGAAAACTGTATTACACAAGATAAAACTTGCATTTTATTGTATTCCCTGCATACAGCAAAACTGCCTTATTCTCTCTAAAGAGGTTTCAGGCTTTTAACAATAAATATAACTTACAGTATTAAGTGCAGAAAAACTTGCACAATATTTTTGTGCTGGAATGAAGAAAAGACCATTTAGCCTTTGTGTAGGTAGATGACTATACAATGTATTCTAAATCGTCTGGCTACAATGTCTTCTTCATAACACTCAAGATCTAATCAATTTTTCAAGTGACACAACATTATGTTATACACGATTAACAATCTTGAAGATCTGTGCCTGTTGTTAGCCAACATACCCAATTAATCCTGGCACAATGAGTGATGGATTCCTTCGTTGCTGCCATGTGCATAGATTACATTAGATTTTTGCATTATGGTGATATTGTGAATGTCAATAATTGTCAATTTAGGCTAGCAGATATACTGACAATTCCTCTTAGTAAGATCCATAAATTTACTTTTGAAGACAAACTGTTGACATTTCAGTTTGCAGATGCTCAGGGTTATGGTTTCATTCTTTAATTTTCATGTTATGGTACATTCTGCCATCTATGGACAACAAAACAAAAATGTTTCATCCAAATGCTTTATTATGTGACTTCATAAAGCAATTATTTCCAAAATCTTCAGCCATACAGTATATTTACTACGTTACTACAATCATACCGTAATGTTACACTATATGCATATATTTACACCTAGTACAAGAAAACAGCTACTTGTCACATCATCTTAAGGGCTCATGTACACGGCCGGTGCCAGCCCGTGCCGGCCCGTGCCCGTATTGCGGCCCGCATACTCCGGGTCCGCAATACACGAGCACTGGCCGTTTGCAGCCCGCATCACGGATCGCGGACCCATTCACTTCAATGGGTCCGCAATCCGGGAGATGCGGAGGCAGGGATCGGAACACCACGGAAGCACTACGCAAGCTCTACTTTTTTGCAGTGTGGACCGTCGGATGCGGATCGCGGACCCCATTCAAATGAATGAGTCCGCAATCCAAATCTGGCAGCCCCACTGTCAGTGCCCGTGCATCGTGGACTGCAAATTACGGTCCACAGCAGGGGCACTGACTGCACACACTCGTGTGCATGAGCCCTAATAGTCACTTTAGCATTGGAAAAACCCTCCCAAAAATGTCACTTTTTTATTGTAGATTTTTAATGTGTACCTGTAGTAAATCTTGTTGGCGGACAACTCAGGGGACACTATTGCATCTTTAACCCCTTAGTGACATTATTAATTTTAGCCTTAAGGACCGATAAATTACCCCCCCCCCCTTCCCATTGTGTTCTAGCAGTCATAACTTTTTAATTTTGCGGGATTAGTTGTAAGTTTTTTAAAATTATTTTGTTGAATTTATTTACGGTGTTCACTGTGTGGTAAAAATAACATAATTTTATTATGTGGGTCCATACACTGATTAAAATACCACATTTCTATATATTTTTACTGTTTTTCTCTGCTCCTGCAGCCTGTTAGCTCTGCAGCTGTTCCCTCATTCTCCTCCAGACTGACAGAGAGGGGGGAGGCTACTTTAGCTGCTCATATTAGGATGCAATGAATTCAGCTGAAAGTGAAAGTAAATGCAGGTTTTACCTGTGATTATTCCCAACTCGATTTCTAATAGTGCTTTCTCCTCTGCTGCTTGAACTAATGCTCTATGAAAGCCTGGAATGCCTGCGTTAAAAAAAGACCAGTAGCTGCTACTATTCAGGATATAACAGCATCTAAAGCAGCCCTGCCCTCCACTTTCTGCCCGAGCTCAGTTCAGGAAGAACAGTTAACTACTTTCCCACTGCCATGCTGAGCTTGGGCAAAACAGGTTGGTGGTTAAATAAATGTTAAAAATGAAGCTTATACACAAATAAATTGCTCAAGTTTTCTTGTATAAAGTTTTGTTTTCACTCCTTTCATGGGCAACTTACCTTGTAAACCTTTGCAGCTGCTGAGAAGACTAGTTAGGGTGCTGGCCAATGTTCTATCAAAGGTGGGCAGTGCTGGAAAGGTAGGCAGGAGTCTGAATCCCATCAAGTGTCATACACATGTCAAATTCTAATTAAAAAGAAATGTACACAATACTTGATGGGCACTGGATAGTATGCAGTGGTATCTCTCCTGGCCTGATGTCAGATATCACTAGAGTAGCTAGACAATCCAGGTAAAACATGCATATTTTGCTGCAGCTTTTTAGTAATTACACTTATTGTTATTGTAGGTCAAGCTGTAGATTTTACCCCATTATGGCGGTATATTTTGATCACTTTTTTAAAAAACAATTTTAGGGGCTAAGGTCATCAAAAATGGTGATTCAACATGATTACCTCAATTATGTTCAATTCTTATAGTTTATTTTATACATAAAATTGTTATTTTTATATTTTTTTTTTCTTTTTTTTTCTCCATGGGGCACTTGAACATGTGACTGTTTTCAATCTCTCTCAACATAGACTGTCATAGTATATATAACAGTCTATGAGGATTCTCCATGCAGGCAGCTTACTATGGCAGGCCTGGGTGCCTTCATAAGGCCCCAGGCTGCTATACCAACAGATTGGCACCCCATGATTTCATAGCAGGGGTGCCAATTGGAGACAGAGAGATTCCCTTCCCTCGGACTAAACTCTCAGATGGTACATTCGTTATTGACCATGGAATCTGAGGGGTTATTTATTTGGTTCTGAAGTTATCTGTGATCATTGTCATTGCTGGTGTCCTATGTATTACCAAGAAAAGGTAAATGACACAATAATGTGCACCTACAATAGGTGCTGCTGGGTATATATATAATCACAGTGAGTAACACCTAAAACATAGCTTTTAATAATTCCCGATAAAATATTCAAACTATACATATATACATAAAGCAAACAATACAAAAAACCAATTACTGCCAATTACACCAGTTCGGGCAATCAGTACAGGATAACGGAGAGGGATGCATGCAGGACCCCTAGGCTGACCCTGTGCTGCTATCATTTAGTTGCAACTCCGGGCTGAGACTAGCAGAGGGCCCGAGACTAGGGTCAGCCTAGGGGTCCTGCATGCATCCCTCTCCGTTATCCTGTACTGATTGCCCGAACTGGTGTAATTGGCAGTAATTGGTTTTTTGTATTGTTTGTTTTATGTATATATGTATAGTTTGAATATTTTATCGGGAATTATTAAAAGCTATATTTTAGGTGTTGCTCACTGTGATTATGTCCTATGTATTACACAGATGGCACCTGTCACATATGGAGCAGGGTCAGCTCATGAGACCGCACTCATCCTCCCATTGAGTACCTTGAATCAAGGTGCACAATCGGGTTAATAGCAACACCTCCTTTAGATGCGATCTAGTTGTGTGATTAGAGCTGAGCGAATTTTCAAAGATTCGCTTCGCTGAATGTTCGTCAAATTTATAAAAAGATTTGTTCTTAATACGAATCTATTTGGTCGAAGCTGCGTAAAAATCATTCGTTATTCTGGTCGTGTTATGCAAACATTCGCGCACTAATAATAACGAACATACAGTTGTTAAAGGTACGCTATGTATGTGAATACGTGCGCATGAGCATACAAAGTGCGTATGAATCCTTAGTATACTATTGTCTAGCGCGCATGACGCTAGGCCGCGGCGTGCACTCCTCAGAGGCAGAGCAAAGTTTTTTAAAATGGCATCCAGGCAGTCTTCAGCATTTAGCTCTGGAGAACTTAAATACATGATCCGGCTGATGGACCGGCAGGATTACGATGGCACATACCGACACCCAAACCAGCAGAAGAAGGAGATAGTGCAGCAGGTGATCGGAGGCTTGCACCATCGCTTTGACACAGTACGGACCCCAGGCCAGATCCAGCGGACATGGTCCGATTTGAAGTTCAAGTGCCCAGAGCTGCTTAATGAGATCCATGTAGAGATACAGCAGGGTGAGTAACAACATATTTGAAAAGTAAAAACATGTTAAAAATTTAGTGTACTGTATTGTATATATACCAGTGCCAATAATGAAAACTGTATAGAAGGACAGCGTGGGCATGCATAGTGCGCTGCAGCAATTTTCTTTCATGCTAGGCCACGCCTCTAACTCCACCCAAACAAGTGAAGGTATTCTCAGCAATTTGCCTTAGGCTACTTTCACTATGTGGTGGTGATCCGGCAGACTGTTCTGCAGTATTTGTTCGGCCAATTCAGCGCCGTCCGCCATTATTGTTAATGGGGCTGGCCATTTTCCCGTTTGTGTCAGGCAAATGCGCTAGTGTGAAAGAAAGTACCCTTAGCTACGTATATGCCCCTTCATAGTTAGCGCTTCCTCCTCCTACACACAGACTCAAAGACGTGCTCATGCTGCAACTAATGTGAGTGGGCAATATCAAAAATATTCCCACGTTAACGATATTAAGAAATTTATTGCGATAATGATATATATACCCATTTAGAAGAAAAAAATGGATATGGCCCTCCTCTCACCCATAATATCTTCGCAGTAGTATACAGTGTTAGTATTAAAAACGGTCATCATAACAATTGTGTACGGATTTATGTTGCAGTGCAACGTCAACAATGTCACCGTCACCGTGAAGGCCGGACGGCCCCTACAGTACCTTCAGCTTCTAGTAAGTGTAAACATATTTAATTTATTTTTAATCCAGGCTACGTGGGAGTGCAGCAGCAGTGATATAGTAGAGCACTAGTGGTTAGGAATGGGATCCAGCCCCAAACTATTCACATGTATCAACATCAGAAGTTACAACTGTTCATTAGAGTTGAATGTAATGCCATTATTTAATGATTTTTGACAGTTGCTGCACCACAGAGCAGCCCCTCTCACCCTCCTCCACCACAACAGCGAGAGAGGACCCCACCTGCCCCTCCAATACCACCAGCCCAACTTCCAGAGGTAGAAGGTAGGTAAAACAAAAAGTGTAATGGGTGAACCTTATGTCTTCAAAATATAAGCTAAATTTATGTTTTATCTTTTGTAGCTCCAACCGTCAGGGAGGAGTTTCCCCCAGGACCATTGGAAGACCACTCAGTATGGTTGTCCAGTAGGTACAAACCCCAAACTGACCATGTATGGCCTTCTCAGTGAGCAGTTCAAAGAAAAAAAAGGCTCAATACAGATACATGTCACTGAATAACTCGTTCCAGTAGATATACCAAATATTTAATGACATGCAATTGCTAAAGTATTCTGATTCAGGTGCTGGTTTGAAAGTTTAGAATATTTTTTTGTGGGACAACCCTTTTAACTTGATCATACTAATTATATTACTGCTTCCACCCCTACAGATATCCTGACAGACTTTGAGGTGGAGAAAGATGCCTCTTTGACACCAGGCTCCATGCTGCCTCCCGGCTTATTTGCGGCCTGCAGCTGGAGCTCCAAGAACTGCAGGCAATGATGGCCAGATGTCGGCAAAGGCCAGCGTAACCTTTTTTTTTGTCCTTTTGTTTATTTTTTTATTTGTTGAAAGTTATTATTTATTACTAAAATAATTCTTCTAAAACCTGTGTTTTGATTGTTTTTTTTAAACCTTTAACCCCTTCCTGACATAGTGTGAAGAAGACAGGGGTGTCTATTTAGGCCAGAGCCTCCAAAAATTGTCCAACGGCCATTTTCCCGGATTAATGAACACAGGGTGTCTTCAGGCCAAAGCATAAATAAATTACGCACCCTCCGTTTCCCGGATTACAGTCAGATAAATGGCTTGGCTTGTTTGGACAACAAGCCTGCAAACATTCTACCTTGTAAAGATAGGCAATGAAAATTATATATGGGTGGCATGGCCAGTAGTAGTAGGGGACGGGGTACATCAGCACAGCAGAGAGTGAATAGTAAATACAACTGCGGTGGAGTATAACAATCTCCGCTAATGTAACTTATAACGGGAGGTGGAGGTAGACAACAGTGTAACTATTTTATTTTTTAATACCATTTTTACTTTTTTTTTATTTTTTTAATATTTTTTTTTATTTTTTTGGGAGGAAAGGCTCCAAAATAAATTTATGAATAGTAAATAGAACTAAGAACGGTGGAGTATAACAACAGCTGCTAGCCTGCTAAGTGCTAATGTTGAAAATGGAGGCAGAGTTAGACAACAGTTTTTGGATTTTAATAACATTTTGGGGTTTTTGGTTTGGGGAGTTCGGGTTCGCTCATTCCATGACACAAGCTGTTTGGCATGCAACTTTATGGGCCGGTTGACATCAACAGTGGCAAGACACTCTGACTATTTCGGCCTACCAGGCCTGATCTAATCATCTGCCTCAGCAAGAGGAGTGTGAAAATCGGAGGTAATCCATCCTTGATTCATTTTTATACAGGTGTTTTTTTGGACACTGCCAGGTGACAGTTTGGTCCGTTTGGGTGTCACCACCCCCCAGCGGCACTAAAAACCCTTTCTGACATGACACTTGAGGCTGGGCAGGAAACAAGCCCTAGTGCATAGTAGGCAAGTTCCGGCCACTGTTGTATTCTGGCTGCCCAGAAGTCCAAGGGGTCTCAGAAGGCTTTGTGAGCCAGACTGCAGGTAAGCCTGAACCTGGTGGTTGAGGTGGGTGGACTGGGCCTGCTCACTTGGCTGTGGCTGTTGGGAGGCTGAAAAAAATGTTTCCATCATACTCATGAGGCTTAACTGGCTGCTGCTGGTTGTGGCAGAAGGTGGGTGACTCTGCCAGGCCTCCCTTTCAGAGATGCTGGCAGCAGGCTGTGGCTGGCTGAAAGCTATGGCCAGGTTAGTACATAGCTTCTCCCGATATGAAGCTAATTTCTCCTCCCTTTCCTGGGAGGAAAACAATCCCCCATGTTGGAGTGATACCGCGGGTCTAGAAGCATTGCAAGCCAGTATTCGTCAGTCTGCCTTATTTTTAGGATAAGCCTGTCAGTCCGTAAGCATGTGAGCATACAGCTCGCCATCCTGGCCAGCGTGCCCGAGGAGCCAGTTCTTTCCATCTCAGCCTCTGTCTGAGACACTTGAGTGTTCCAGAAGGTGTCATCCTCATCCTCCAGCTCCTCCAACTGTGCCTCCTCCTCCTCCTGGGCAATCCTGGCTGGAAACTGCGTGGAGGTGCCAAAAGCAATTGGCCCTGTTGCTGGTGGGTTGCTGCCTCGCTGCCACTAAAAACATTTAGCCAGTGGGCCATAAAGGACATGTATTGCCCCTGGTCATATGCACTGCTCCAGGTGTCGACCGTGACGTGCACGGTGCTGCAGAGGGACAGCTGCAGGGAGTGTCCTATGTTGTCCACCACATGCGAGTAAAGGGTGGGGATGGCTTTATTTGAAAAGTAATGCCGACTAGGGATCTGCCAGCGCCGCTGAGCGCAAGCCATCAGCTCCCTAAAAGCAGTACAATCAACTAAATTGTACGGCAGAGACTGCATAGCCAGCAACTTGGTCAGGTGGGAATTAAGTTTGCACACTGTGGAATTGCTGGTTGCGTAAACTTGCTTCCTGGCCACGCACTCGACGATGGACGACTGACAAGTAAGAGGAGGTGGGGAAATGCACACGGTTGATGACGAGGACGTGTATGTACTAGTTACGCCCCTGGATGCAGGCTGAGTTACGCCCCTGGATGCAGGCTGCCACATGACGCAAGGGACCCCGGGAGAAGTAGCCAGCTCTTCAGAATCAATGCGCTGCTGTAATCCACCTTAGTTAGACAAATTTGCGGCATGATGCCGCTTCAGATGGTTCCACAGAGCAGTGGTCCCAACATTTGAGGCTTTCCCACGGCTCAATTTCTTCTTACAGAAATTGCACATGGCCGTGCTGATGTCCCCCCGCCTGACGTTCGACCTCCAGAGGTGGCCAAGCTTGGCATAGCCCTTGCATGCTTAGACCCCAATTCCGGCCCCACCCTACTTGGGGTCTCACTAGTTCCCAACGCAGGCCTGGGCCTACCTTGCCTCTGCCCTCTGTTGCTGCCACTACCACTGCCCTCCTCCTTGGAGATCAAATCCTCCTCACCAGCCCAATCCGGCTCCCAGGTCCTCCTGTCTAATACACAGTCATCATCAGACTATAGGCACTCTGTGCTACAATTTGATGCTCAGTGAGGCTTTGTATTACAAGAATAGTTTCCCCTACAAACAATGCATCCAGGTGAGAATGGCTCTGTAATACAACATCCAAAAGATCAGACCATGATTGTTTTATTTAAGATTCATATGCAGTCTGGATGGAAAAATCTCCATGTGTTTCAGTATGGAGGCATATGAAGGTACAGTAAGGTCCCTTAGAAGTTTATATGTGCCATATTACAATAGTGTAAAGCCATCATAGGACGATGTGTATGTGTTCTAACACACACAACATAACACTCTCACCAACAAGAGCCGAGGAGTTCTATAGAATAGTCATTTCCACACATGTCTATGCAAGAGTGGAAAAATGGGGATTTCCTTTGGGTCAAAGACAACTTCATTGTTTACACCAGCGTCCCAGGAGTGAAATCCACTGCCGGCCAGGAATATAGTGTACATGTTTATATATATATATATATATATATATATATATATATATATATATATATATTTTAACTCATACTAAGGGTTTATACTGAATTTCCATGTATCTATCTTTATTAACAGAGGAAACCGCCTATATAGAGTATATATATATATAAAGAGGTACAAACACAATTGCTATATACTGATGGCACTCATACACCTACCATTTAGGAAATTTGACAACTTAGAATTGTAGCTACATACAGTTAAATGGGTTGTCTGCCTTTTACTAATGGTGACCTATCCTCAGGATACGTCATCAATATCAGATCTGCAGGAGGATCTGCCAATCAGCTGTTCAGAGAAGGCAGCCCTCATATGCAATGACACCTGGTCACCATTGCAATTGCTATGAGAGCAGGTAAACAGCAAAGAAGGCAGCGCTGGTATGAGCACTGCTTTTCCTTCAAACAGCTGATTGATGGGGGTGCATGGAGTTGGACCGCTACCCATCTGATATTGATGTCCTATCACACACATATCAGGACATACCCAGCCAAGAGGAAAGGTAAGGAAGAACTCATCTGCACTATACTCTACTGCATGTAAAGAGTATTATCCATAACGTATTTTATAACAATAAACTGTCCTATACGAAACATTAAACAGAATAATAATAGCAATTTTCCAGAATGAAGTCACTGAAATGAAATAGCATTATAAAAATAAGAATATGTAAAGAGCAGTGATGCCATTTGTAAACCCCAAAAAATAACAAGAAGTACATTATTTATTCATACAGATCAGCCAGAGATGGAGTTTCCCCCAGGATTAGCTTTAGCACTACAATGACAATGCTTGCTGAAAACATTATACATTATATGTTATTGAAAAATGAATATATATTTCATTGTAGGCTGCTTATGCTAATTATTCATGACCAATTGGCAGAGATGAATTGTATGTGGGCATGGAATACACGTTTGGATTAGAAATTTAAAAAAAAGTTACAGTGTACAAACCACTGTCCTAATAATAGCAATATGTGAATGGGGATCATACTGTCCTACATATAAACCAGAAATTCTATGCATGTTTAAATAATAGAAATCTCCATAAAGTAATGTGCAAGGAACTATTGGCCTCGTTCAGCTGATTATTGGCAGCATATCCCTGATTGCATTGGGGGATGAGCTGCCAATAACTGTGTATCTCTGATTCCAATGAAAAATGCACATCAGACGACAAATGAGCATTTGCGCATTCATCAGTTGATTGACTGTAAAGTTATATGGGCCAAGGCCAGGTTGTATTCAGTTTAATGCCTACTGAGCTAAATTTCTAAGTATTATGTGGGCATTAAGCCAGTCTTAAACTCTTTTTTTTTTTTTATAAGAGAAGGCTCACTTTTTACATTTTCAAAACTTCCCAGTTGATACACCTACTATTCTTTGTAAGTTGTGAAGCATTCTGTAAAGGTTGCATAGCATAGAGAGCCTTATTTTAAAGTTAATATTAGACAAGAGGTAGAATATATCCATAATCCACCTCCTTATTCAGACATATACACTTTCACTACATCGAAATGAGTGTTCTACTAATGATGGCTCCTGCATTTGTATTGCACTATAACCTGTTAAAAGGCCTTCACAGTGTCAGATGGCATCAGAGGCATACTGGTAACAAGCTGTACATTAAAGGCGTTGTCTCACTTCAGCATTTATTGTTTCCTTTACTGGCTTTATTCATTATTCCATCTCATTTTACATTTCTTATTGTTATGGTTATGACCATCCCACAATCCAGCAAAGGTGGTCATGCTCACACACTATAGGAAAAAGTGCCGGCCTATGCACACTCTCGTAGTCTCGGCCACCAGAGAGACTAGAGCTTTTGCCTGTAGTGTGTAAGCACGGCAACTGCTAAAGATTTGCAGGATGGTCGAGAAGTATATTGCATTGGCCTGTGTAATTGGAGGGTGCAGATGAACACTGATGAACATGTTTATCGTCCATGTGTGCTTATCCTGCCTGAATATTGGGCTGACTAATAGATAAACATCAATTCAGTCTTGGCTGGATTACACTAAATAGATTTTTGATCATTTTAAATTACCCTGACACAGGGTTTTGTCTGAGTACTTCTAAATTAAGCCTATGACCATGCATTTGGGGATTGTATCAGCGGCGGCTGTGCGCCACTGTTCTCCTGCTTACTGCCGTGCTCCTGAGCACCGTGTTCAGCGGTGATCTGATGCCTGTGCTTCCCCATGCACCGCTGCAGTCCTGGGCTCTGTCCTTGCAGGTACTGTTTGTTCTGGGATCCACAGTTTCCCTTCAGCCCTGGCCAAGGCATGCTTGCTGCTTTTTCCCTGCATGCCTTCCTTAAGGGCCGGAACACGTCACTTCCTGTGTTTTTGGGGTTAGATCATGTGACCTTGTTGACCAATCCTAGCTTTCATGCATGTATATAAGTGGCTCAGCCCCCTTCCCAGATGCCTCAGTGTCAAGGTCCTTGTGTCCTGCGAAGGTTGCTGATTTATCTGATTGTGTTTCTGTGTACCCGACCTGTGCTTGTGTTCCTGGACTCTGCTACCTGTTTGAACCCTGCCTGCTTGCCTTGACTCTCCTGTTGCTGACCTGGACTACTTGACCTGTACCTGTGCCGCCTGCCCTGACCTACTGCTTGGTTGACGTCGCCTCTGCCTCATCCTTCGGTCCTGCACTGTTGCTCCTGGTTACGACTCAGCCTGCTAACTACGTCTGTACCTCTGGTACCTGGCTCAGGTACCTCCTAGTCCTCCTGCGGCAGCTGCCTCATGTTCCAACCCTCCTCAAGAGGTAGTGACCTGGTGTTCCTCTCAGAAAAGCCTATTCCCACAACCAGGGTTACTGTGAAGAATGAGGGGTTCACTTAGACAACGCCCTTAGAGGAGGTAGGATGCGTGGCATGGTGGGTTCACACCCTCTGGTTCGTGAAAGCAATATTAAACATGCATAGTACCCACAATTATTTCTTCATTCTATCTTCCTCATTTTATGTCAAAATTGTTTTGTTCCTCTTAAACATATGACTTGGATCTCTAAACTTAAAATGTTTTTGTAATACAATCTACTAAAATAAAAAATAAAAAGTTGGATCCCACTTCCCTCTTGTATTAACTTTGATTAGATGATAAATGCCATTTGCTGAAGTTAGACAATCCCTTTAATCCAATGCCTAAAGCAGTCAAATAATGGGAAAAATGACATAAATTATGCTAGATTATTTTCACTATATTTTCTGTAAAATGTACTATTTTTATTTTAATTATTTTTTATTCCCTAACCTTTCTTTCGTGTGTTCTAATAGTCTGATAGAAAAAATGAAATAAGGAAAATTTATTGACCAGAAATTTTAATTTCCTGTAGTCCATGGGCAGCACAACTTTCATGACTGTAGGGCATCTAGGAAAATGAAAATTTATGTACCTGAAATTCTCATTTCCTGTAGTGCATAGGCAAACTGACATTTTCAAAATGATGCCAACAGTAGACATATGGGGAATATGGGGAATGTTAAGTAATATATATTTTATGAAGTATCACTTTCTGTTTTAAAAGAATAAATTGAAATTTTGAAAATTTCGAATTGTTTCACATTTTTGGTAAATTTTGTATTTTTTCATAAATAAAGGGGAAATATATTGACTCAAATTTATAACTGTCATGAAGTACAATGTGTCACGAGAAAACAAACTCAGAATGGCTAGGATAAGTAAAAGTGTTCCAAAGTTATTACCACATAAAGTGAGACATCTCAGATTCGCAAAAAATGGCCTGGGCAGGAAGGTGAAAACTGGCTTGGTACTGAAGGGGTTAAAATACTTTACAACATACCAAAAACAATTACCATAGAATATATGAATATAGTGAAATGATACTGTTTGTAATACTGAAAAAAATTACAAAATAAGTGCATTTTGTATTCATAAAAAGAAAGCCAAAGAAGTAATATTCCCCATGGAATCACTCTAGTACTACAATTACAATGCTTGTTGAAAACATTGCATTATATATTATTTAAAAAGAATAAATGTTCCATTGTAGACTCCTAATGCTAATTATTCATGACAAATTGGCAAAGACAAATTGCATGTGACCAGACTGCACAGTATGCCTCCCGGGATACGGGAGTTCAGTACAGCTTCAGATTAAAATCCCATTGACTGTGACAGGTCAGGTTCAATTCAAATGTAATTAAATATTGACGTCCCAGAATCCATCAGTGCTAGAGCACTTCAAAGCCTTAACACCCTCGCCAGCTATTTCCATGTAAAATAACTACTTTCTTCTGTCAACAGACAAGAGTTGTTTGCCCACTTATCACACCTAGTGATAAGGATTTGTGGTAAAATTCAATCACATATGTAGAAATAGAGATTAACAGAACTGTTTTTTTAAGTATTTATTAGTAAATCGAAAAGCATTACTTAATTTCCACAAGGATCTGGTAATAATACGGTTGTACCTCAAGCTATGATTACTTGGTCACATTTTAATGCTTTGAAATATTTAGTCAGTGCCTCTAGTATGTTCTAATAGACATTTGCCTATAGCAGATCTATGAGGCTTTGTTACTTCCCAGTTACTATTGTAACGTTCATCATCTCACAATCATAATGTGAGTGCCCAATGAGCTAACAGAGAGAGCCCATTGCCTTTGTCCAAGTCGTTGAATGTCATGATCAATTTTTTTCTAAAATGGCTGCTGCACATGTTACAAAGTGAAAGTAAGAATCCAGGGAATGAGGGATCATCCAAAATGCAGTGCAGCCAGGTAATCAGCAAATAGCAAGCCCCTGTGATGTCACAGCCCTGTAAAAAGCCTCATCCTGCCTGGTGTCCTCCATTATACTGTGAACTTGTAGGGAGAGACCTGACAGGCGCTAGGGACAGTGATTAGGAAAGACTTTCTTTACAAAATATTATGAATTGTTCAGGGACAGCTTAGTGATATTATTGGGAGAGTACAGCAGCCAATTGAATAGTGTAATGCTTTGCTAATAAAGAAGCCATTCTATTACACCTTGCTGCACTAATTGAGGTGAAAAATCATTCTAATACTGCTGATTTTAGTAATTTTGTAATTAGGGTGAAATAGCTGCTTCATACTACTGATTTTAGGGGGTTCACATTCTTTTATACATAAGTAATTTCATTAATCCTTCATTCTGTAATTGGGGTGAAATAGCGGCCTGATAATACTTATTTTGTGGTGTTCACGTTCATTTTTATATAACTAGATCCGTTAATCCTAGAATCTGTAATTGGGGTTAAATAGTGGTCTAATACTACAGATTTTGTGAGGTTCGTGTTCTTTTATACAAAAGGAAATAATTTAATCCTTCATTCTGTAATTGGGATGAAATAGCAGTCTGATAATACTGATTTTATGGGGGTTAACATTCATTTTTACATAAGTAAATCCATTAATCCTTCATTCTGTAATTGAAGTGGTAGCAGAAGAAGAGGGGGTGGTAGCAGCAGTCTCAGCAACAGGCCAGAGCTGCCAGTTTCATCCAGCAGTCATGTTTTGACCAGCAACCCAGCTCTCCATGAATGGTTGACTCAGTCTTCAACATCATCTCAATTGACAACAGATAACCCCAGCCAGGAGTTGGAGGGTTCCTCCGACCACACCCTTAGTTGGCATGGCCCAGTACCAAGCCTTGTGCCCCCACCTGTCCTAAACCTGCCTCTTTCATTTTCTGTTCCTTTTGCTCAGGAAGTATTGTATGATGTTGGCTCTGCTCCGCTTCTCAGTGAGGACGGGCTTATTGAGAATAGTCAGCAGCTACTGCCCAGCCAAGATTTGGAGGAGAGATCCGCTGCTTCTTCCTGTATGCAGGCAAGTAGCGATGATGAGAGAGGCGTGGGAGCTGGTGTTGTGAGCGGTCAGGCACATGGCCCTGAGACTGGTGTGGGTGACATCAGTGACCTGCAGACAGTAGTGAATGACAATGTAACTAATTGTATGTGGGAGCCGGTTGAAGAGGAGGCTTCATCATCATTATCATCATCATCGGGGGTGAGGGTGGCAGCTTGCACGTGAGAACAAGGCTAAGCCATCAGGATGGCAGCAGTGTGAGATCTGGAGCCAAACGTGCCAGTGGTAGACTGTCTGCTACTCAGGAGCCTACCTGTCTGGAAACAACTAGCGGTACACGGGTTCCTAGAGACAGTGGCAGGCAGTCAGCAAGCAGTGTTGTGAGTAAATTCCCTACCCAGCCATGTGGGAATTTTTCATCAGGTAGCCGGAGGATATCAGCATGGCCGTATCTAGAATCTGCCTCCTCATTCTCAAGCTGTGAGTCCTGTTCCAATGTCCTTCTCTGCCTCCTCATCCTCAACATTATCCTCAGTCTCCACTGTAGGCACAGTTCTGAGTGTTCCTCCAGCATACCACCTATGCAGAGCAGGGCGGTGTCACGCTGTTCTGCACCTGGAGCAAACTGAGTCACACCGAGGATGAACTGCCCCATGTCCTTCAAGAGGAAATCGACTGCTGTATATCTTTTCAGCAACTGAAGATCGGAACCTTGTCTTTTGAGGGCATTTTACATTAAACAGTTTTTCACCGTATTTATTTGTATGACCCATTTAAATATTTGTTTATGGTTAATCATGGAAAAGCAGGAATGGGTCCAAACATAGAAGACATGCAAATATTCCCATCACGTGTTATCTCCATTTTGAGCCCACTCCAACTGTTTTTTTGGCCTTAGCAACACTGATGAAATACTGATGCAAAAAAACTGACCAAATAATGACTGTGTGAAGGTGGATGCTCAAAAGACAGGATCCATTTTTTGAAGTTTGTTCTTGTGACGGATCAGAAGACGGGAAAAATAAACAGTGACATCAACACAAACTTACTGCTGACACCCTATGCACTTAGGGGCCCACTACTTGTATCAGGGTGTAACAGAACAGGTTCTCTAGCAATCTATGTGGAATCAGCAAATGGTGTAAAAGGAGTGCACTCTTTCAGTCTATAGTAGAATCTTGGGCCACTGCACGGTTAAGTCCATTATAGCTGACACTAACAATGACCTGTAAGTTCACACTTAAAGGGGTTCTCCAAGGATAGGTCATCAATATCAGATCGGCAGGGGTCTGACACCCAGTACCCCTGCCGATCAGCTGTTTGAAGAGGAGGCGCGCGCCGTATCAGCGCTGCCTCCTCTTCACTGTTTACATGCTGGCCATAACAGGGGTAGTGGTGAGTAGGTGTAATTACACCTAACCACCCCATTCATTTCAATGGGAAGGATCGCTCCCATACAAGTCTATGGAAGCGATTCTTCCCATAGAAATGAATAGGGTGGTTAGGTGTAATTACTAGAGATGAGCGAATTGAAGCTGACGAAGTGGAATTCGCTACGAATTTCATGGAAAATTTGATTCGCAACGAAAGCGAATTTCGTGGCGATTCGTAGTAACAAATCTTTTTTTTTTCTCCCCTAAAATGGCCTCAAGCGTATGACATGACATGGGGGAAGGATTTCTGGGACAAAGAAGTAAACACCCACAATGCGATCACATGCAGACATGTAGCCAATTAGCAGCCAGGTCCTGCGATGTCACAGCCCTATAAATAGCTCTGCAGCGCTGGAATCCGCCATTTGCTATTGATTTTAGACCAGAGACAGACGTCATGAGAGATAGGGCAAGTGAAAGAAAAACGTTCCTAAAGAAAAGAAATGAGGAGATCAGGGATAGATCATCTGAATTGCAGGGATAGGAGGGGGACAATTTCTAGACAGAAACACGGACCAACAGACTTGTGCTAAACTTGGAATTTCAATCAGTGACTTACCCGACTTGAACATTTTTTTGGAACTTTTAGAGGAGGGCTCCAGACCATCTGGTCAAGGTCCTTTTACCCGATTGAAACCCAAAAGTAAGCAACTCCCTCCACCTATGAACTCTGACCACATCGACATCTTTTTAGACATGACCATACGTGACATTGAACAATTGGGAACCTCCAGGTTTCCTTGTCATAATTTATCTAGTGATGAACTGACGGCCCTCCTACAGCTGGAAAAAGATGATTCTATTGTTGTAAAACAGGCCGATAAAGGGGGCAACTTGGTGATCATGAACACCGTAGATTATCGCCAAATGTGTCTTAATCTACTCTGGGATAGAGACTGTTATCATATTCTACCCTCTGACCCCACAGGGCTCTTTCGATCGTCCCTTGAGGAACTATTACTTGACGCCCTCACTACTGGCTGTATCAGTAAGGACGAATTCAACTTTATGCTATCTGGTCCACCCCGGATTGCTACATTTTATGGTCTTCCTAAGATACACAAGGGTCTTTCCCCCCTTAAGGGTAGACCTATAGTATCCGGGGTGGACTCACTTACTCAAAATTGTGGTATTTACATTGACCACATTTTAAGTTCATTCGTGTCCACCTCACCATCGTATACACGTGACACTATGGACTTTTTGAGAAAGATTGAAACCCTATCCTTTCAGCCCCCCTGTATTTTAGCATCTATAGATGTAGAATCGCTCTATAGCTCTGTCCCACATGACCAGGGCCTTAGAGCTGTCTCTCATGTTCTAAGTACCAGGGGCCTACAATACAAAAACCATATCAGTTTTGTTATTAATCTTCTCGCATATGTTCTCAATCACAACTATTTTCTCTTTGATGGCCGCTTTTACCACCAGCTCAGGGGGACGGCTATGGGGAGTCCGTGTGCTGACCAATTTGGAGATTTCATCAATGTTATCAATAACAACAATATTGGTCTATCGTTTACCTTTGAGCTTGGCTTTGATCAAATCACTTTTCTGGATGTATTGGTCAAAAGGCAGGGTGACAAGCTTGTCACCACTGTCTATCGCAAACCCACATCTACTAATAGCCTGCTTCACTGGTCTAGTCATCACCCGTTATCCCTGAAAAAAGGTATCCCAAAAGGTCAGTATCTCCGTATTCGGAGAAACTGTTCTGACCTTGAGGGATTTCATCAAGAGGCTAGATCCCTACGATCTCGATTTAAACAACGGGGATATCCGGATAATGTATTGACACAAGCATTTAAATATGCCCTTAATCGTGATCGTAACACTCTTCTCATTCCCAACAGGCAGGACCACCTAACACGGCAACCCATTCGGATAATCTTTACCTTTGATGATCAAAGCTACGCAGTTAGACAGGTCT
Organism: Rhinella marina; assembly: GCA_900303285.1. Lineage (NCBI taxonomy): Eukaryota > Metazoa > Chordata > Amphibia > Anura > Bufonidae > Rhinella > Rhinella marina. Next base: position 3,412 of record ONZH01009722.1, on the reverse strand, counting down.
TGAACAAGTACTCCATTTTGTACAAGTACAAGTACTCCATTTTGGTAATGGATCCAGACCTTAGAGATGTCATAATGGATAGGCCGAGCATCACTTTTAGAATAGGGAGATCTCTTCATGACCGCCTTGTTCATAGCCATTACACTTGCCCTAAACAAGTAGGTACTTGGCTTGACAGGAGACCACTCGGTATGTTGGTAATTGCAAAGCCTGTATATATATAAGGACAGCAAAGAGCAATTTTTGCTCGGTCACGGGTCGTGAGTTCGCTATCCGTGATTTCATTAATTGTCGCACTAAAGGGGTGGTTTACCTGTGTCAATGTACATGTCCCAAAGACTACGTCGGCAAGACCCATCGGGAATTGCGCCGTAGGATTTTGGAACATGTTGGTGACGTGGTCAATAAGCGCAATACACCTGTGGCTGACCACGTCATTACAGTACATGACGGTAAACCTGAGGTACTTAAATTTTCTGTTTTAGAAGTCGTTCATGAGTCCCCATGAAAAGGTGACTGGGACAAATGTATCCTTCAAAAAGAATGTGAATGGATTTACAGACTGAAGTCCCAGTCTCCCTTGGGGCTCAATGAGCGACTTACTTTTTCCTGTTTTTTGTAAACCTCCTTGTTTTTATACATGTACTTATCACCTCACATTTTCAGCCTTTGACTGTCTCTATGTTGCCAGAAATATTGATGCGTGAAACATCCCTTTTGACAGTCACCTATCATTATATATCTATTCTTATTTGTATGGGTTTCCCTGTATCATGGGGTCCCCCCCCCCTTAATTTTTTTTTTTTTCCGCTCCCCCCCCTTCCTTCTTTCCTCATTTGTTTCACAATTTGTTATATTAGTTTGATAGCCTTATTACATTTATCTGCTCCTGACAGCGCTATATATGCTGGATCTCTTTTGAACTGACACTCACCCGGCTTTCTCTCGCTCCTTTGCCCTTTCGGGCCCTTGCGATCACGTGACCGTGTACTTTGATACGCATTATCTGGCGTGCGCTCCACAGGGCGGATGTGGGCTTCATCACTTCCGGTCAGCGCGTTATTTACGGCAGGTCCCACAAGTGGTGAGTACAGCCTTGTCTACACTGCACCCAACCACCGATTATCCTCCTCCCATGCTGCACATCTTGGTCATGTAAGAGGTCCTATGACCAACCCAAGTGTACTTTGGTATCTTTGTGTACCTCGTGATTTGGGACAACTGTATATATTTTGTTTACCTGGTACTGCTTGTCTGGCTGGTCTGTGGTGGTTTTGTGGGTATTTTATCATTACTTTTCCCACGGTTTGTGGCAACTCATCTACTTGCCACAACTTTTGTTGTAGTTTTTCGGTCATCAGCGCTGTCAATTTTTGTCTTGTATATCATAACTCCCAGTAATTGCTTTCCATTACCATACCCCTGATGAACCTCTTTGAGAGGAAACGCGTTGGGTTTCTTTCCATTCTTACTCGATAGGGAGATTCTAGGGAGTGACAGTTTAGGCACGAGACCAGGGGGTCCCCACCACCAGGGTGAGGGTTTACCCTAGGGGACTAATACGGACTTCTTTCCTGTCCCGCCTTTCCCCTTCCCGCCTCTGCCATTACATTATAGTCTATCTCTCCCTTGTTATCGTACTTATATTTCAGAATTGTGAGACTCGCTGACTCATTGTCTGTCTTGAATTGTGTACCGGTTGTACACTCTATATATAAATGTTTATTTTTTTTATTATCACTCTTTTAGCGACTTATTAAAAGCTAAGTTTTATATCCAGCATTTCTGTGACTTCCTATAAATAGCTCTGCAGCACTGGAATACGCCATTTGCTATTGATTTTAGACCAGAGACAGACGTCAGGAGAGATAGGGCAAGTGAAAGAAAAACGTTCCTAAAGAAAAGAAATGAGGAGATCAGGGATAGATAATCTGAATTGCAGGGATAGGAGGGGGACGATTTGTAGACAGAATCCATAGGGGATTATCAGGCAGTGAAATCGCTATTCTGGTACACTGAGCAGCAATGACTGGGCATAGGAGTTAGCCTGTTATACAGCACTGCACTCTGTTTTAAAGGCAGTTTTGGGGTGCTTTATTTAAAGAAGCACCACTAGTGTCGCTTTGTGCAGTGCAGTAAGAGGGTCAGAGCCTTGTTTGGGATACATTAAAAAAAAAAATTAAAAAATAAAAATAAATAAAAAATAATAAAAAAAATTAAAAGAAATATAATATCTTTTGGCTTGTGTTTGGGGAAAAACATATATAATCCGTGATTGGCAGCTTGTAAATGTGAAAGAAATAGTTGCTGCGTTATTCGCCATACAAATAGACAAGCGCCATATAGTGCTAAATTCTTCAGTGTAGTTGAATTGCCAAAAAACCTGTGAATCCGTGTTTGTGGGGTTGTACTTTTAACCCTTACACTCCCAGCGCCGTACATCTATGGCGCTGGAAGCCGGGACACAAATCCCAGTGCCGTACTGGTACGGTGCTCTGACCGGGGGGGCGCAGGAGCCGGACCCCTGCTGTATGCACCAGCATCGGTGAAAACACCAATGCCGGTGCATTAACCCTCGCACTGCAGCAGTCAGCGCTGACCGCGGCATGTTCGATGTCGGTGCTGGGAGGAAGAGCTCATCAGGTCCCCGCGCTACTGTAACGGGGACCCGATGGCAGGGAAGGCAGCCCGATGCCTTCCTTAGGCATCGGGCTGCCTTCTACGGAAGCCTGTGAGATCCAGCCCCCTGGATCTCACAGGCAGGAAGCTGTAAGTGTATTACACTGTGTAATACACTTACAACCAATGCATTACAATACAGAAGTATTGTAATGCATTGTGCAGGGGATCAGACCACCAAAAGTGTGGGGGGGGAGTGAAAAAAATAAAGTTTTACCAAAAAAATAAAAGTTTCAAGTAAAAAAAAAAAAAAGCGTAATTTTCCCAAAAGAAAGTTAAAAAAATTGTAAAAAAAATAGGGAAAAAAAGGAAAAGCAGGCATATTAGGTATCGCTGTGTCCATATCGACCGGCTCTATAAAAATATCACATGACCCACCCCGCTAGGTAAACGCCGTAAAAAATAAAAGATAAAAACAATGCAAAAAAAGCCATTTTCTGATCACCTTGCCTCACAAAAAGTGTAATACCAAGTGATCAAAAAGACATATTAATCCCAAAAAGGTACCAATCAAACCTTCACCTCGTCCCGCAAAAAATTAGACCCTACCTGAGACAATCGCCCAAAAAAATAAAAAAATATGGCTCTCAGAAAATGGCAACACAAAAAAAGATTGTATTCTGTTCAAAAATGTATCTAACGTGTAAAACTTAACAAAAATAAAAATGTTAGACCTGTTGGGTATCACTGCGTCCGTAACAACCTGCTCTATAAAAATATTACATCAGATGGC
>ONZH01009721.1:0-129307 GCA_900303285.1 Rhinella marina | reverse complement strand
CACTCAATACCTTGCGCTCCAAACCAGCGAAGAACTGCTTATTTTCCCCGTTAGGAGCATAGACATTATGGATACTATACTTGACATCTCCCATTTCTACCGTCATTTGATGCCATCTGCCTTCCACATCTTTGTCTTCAGAGATGACCTTCCCCGGGAAATTTTTGTGGACCAGAGTGAGCACCCCAGCTTTGTTCTTTTGGGCCAGGGAACCAATACCTGTCCCACCCAGAACCTGCGCAATCGAAAGAAGTCTGCTTCCACCAAGTGGGTTTCCTGTAATAAAACTATGTCTGGCTTTTAATTTTTTCAAATGCCTGAGTATTTTAGAGCGTTTGTGGGGGGATCTCAGCCCCTTGACATTCCAAGAAATGATGCGCATGCTAGTTCTGGATGGGACAAGCAAAGGGTGGTAGAAAAGGAAAAAAAAAAAAAAAAAAAGGGGGGGAGAGAGAAAGGATAAGAAGGGAAGCGGGGAGTCGGGTAGATAGGGTAACTTAAACAAAAACTATAATATTAACAGAATGAAATGTGCAAACCAAAATCTAAGTGCTTGGAAGCCCAGATGACAATAGTACTTCCACTGAAGCTATGGACTTCTCTTTTTTCTGCCATGGAGTCTCCCTGTTACTTCCCAGGGTAACCCGCTCATCCACCCTCACCTTGCCAAGAGACGAGCACTAATGGAAAACCATACAAACAGTCAAAAAGATAACTGTGGACAGTCTGGCTATAGACCGTCAAACTATCAGAACCTATAAACCACCAACTGTCCCTAATGCCGCTTCAGCGCCGGGAGAACCTGCTCGAAGAACCAGAGGACCAGCGTCTTGTACTCCTGGATCTTCCAAAAGATCTCCTATTCGAGCGTCCTCGTCTCTGCCGTCCCGAAGCCTTTCATCCTCTGTAGTGGCCGGCGACCTTCTAGGCGATGATGTCGGTTTGCCCAGCAGCCGGAGACAAAATGGAGGCCAAAGCCTCTTCCTCGTCTGTAGGAGAGTCAAAAGTTGAGACGCCACCCTGGGGCAGGAACACCTTCAAGATAGCTGGGTACATAAGTTGAAATCGAATGTTTCTGTGAAACAGCTGGGTACAAAGAGGACTGAAGACCTTGCGTCTTTTGGCTATGTCTGCGGAGTAGTCCTCAAACAACAGAACGTGACATCCTCTTAGGACAACAGGGCGTTGGCGCCGCCTGAAGTTGCGGAGCATGGCTGCCTTGTCATTAAAATCGAGTAGGCGCATAATAACCTGCCGCGGTCTACCCCTTTGTGCAGACGAGGAGGCCGTTGCATTCGGTTGCCGATGTTGTAGCAAAGGATCAGGGCCCACCCTGTGAGTGCGCTCCACGCGACAATAGAAATTCAGGCCCAGAGCCTCTGGTAACTCCCGTTCACATAAGTCCAGCAGCTCCGCAGGTTTGATGGATTCAGGTAAGCCTACCAACCTTAAGTTGTTGCGCCGGGACCTGTTCTCTAAATCATCCAGTTTGGCCCGAAGCTGTTCTAAGGCTCTTCGATGATCTTCTATAGTAGTCTCCATCCCAACCGTATTAGTGTGAAGAGAGTGCATTTCTTGCTCCAGGGCCTCCACTCTGTGGCTAGTGTGGCTCACCTCTGCCTGCAAGGCCGCAAGAGAGGACTGTATCGTTGTTTCTAGTGTCCTCTGGATGTCGGGAGTAATCCGGAATGCGACCTCAATAGCCAGTCTCTTATAATCAATTGACCCCGGATCCGTAATGGGCGGCAAAGGCTCCTGCGAGCAGCGATCCTGTGATTCCGTCGGTGGACTCGCCGCCATCTTAGGAGGCTGTGTGGCGGGAATGGCGTCTGAGCTTTGCGATCCCGTAGATTTCTGGCCGCTACGAAGCAAATACCGGTCCATAAGATGATTCAGGTATTTGTAGTGCAGGTGGCAAATACCAATCCGGTGGGGTGTTGTTCCGACGCTATGAAATGGCGCTTATCGGGAAGACCTAGCAGAGAGCTCCGCACACTGCGACTTCACATGGCAGTGCCGGAACCGGAAGTCAATATTTGAGCACATTTTTTGGGTGCGAAGGATTTCCAAAAATTATATACTAGGTGTATCCCTTAGTATCTGCTCTTATTTTGTATATATGGACGCTGGGCTATTTCCAGCAGTCCCATAGTGGTGCATGGAGAGGTGGCCATCCTTGTGTGGTGCACTCTTTATTCAACGCTATAGGACTTCCAACTCATCTGTCTGTAGTCCCGCTGTGGGGGGGTGGGGGGGGCATTTCAATTTTTGCCTCTGGTAGCAGAAAGGCTAGGTGCACCCCTGCCCCTTGCCACAAAGCACTAAGGAAAGGGGGTGGCTGTCCGACCCTGAGCTATTTCATGTCTAGGTTCAAGAATTTGGCCAATTCTTCCAGCCAAAACTACTCCATCTCCTTCAAGTTACGGGTTGCGTTGGAATACAGTTGTCTTCAACTGATGCCACAGATTATAAACTGAATTGAGGTCTGGGCTTTGATTAGGCCATTCCAAGATATTTCATTTGTTCCCGTTAAACCACCCCAGTGTCTCTTTAGCAGTATGCTTAGGGTAATTGTCTTGCTGGAAGGTGAACCTTCATCTGAGTTTCAAATCTGTGGCAGAGTGAAACAGGTTTTCCTAAAGAATTGCCCTGTATTCACTGCCATTAGTGATGACGATATTGTTATATAGCTATTAATGAAATAAGATTTCTCCTCAGATTAAATCTGAGAAAATAACGCTCGGGACTGTGCCTATGTATGTTCATGTTACTATATTTAATTTTTAACGCATTTCTTTTTGTTTTTTCTTCAGTACTGTTTGCATGCCATGTTTGGTTTTATTTTTACTTCCATTAATTGCACTTATGGGTTATCGCTTTTCTTTCATTAATTATGCCATTTTTCTATCAGTCTTTCATGTATGTGGTACTGCAGGTACAGTTAAATAATTTCACTCTCTGCTTTGTGGTGTGGTCCAGTCTCCATATTTTACTTTTAATTGTACAACCATATGTCTGTATCATATAAAAGTGTACTGAGCATGTTATTTTATTGTACTTAGCTACGACTAAGGACAGGTAACACATAAGAGGTTCTTAGATGTGTTGTTCCTTCAATCTTGTATTGCTGTGTTTTTATTCTCGACTTTAATAAAGCACACATTGGATTTTATTTCAGTGCTGGACTCATTCTCTTGGAGCTCATCTTTAATTTCATCTGAGATTACTCTTCCATGTTTTTCTCGCTTTTCTTTCATTAATTATGCCATTTTTCTATCAGTCTTTCATGTATGTGGTACTGCAGGTACAGTTAAATAATTTCACTCTCTGCTTTGTGGTGTGGTCCAGTCTCCATATTTTACTTTTAATTGTACAACCATATGTCTGTATCATATAAAAGTGTACGGAGCATGTTATTTTATTGTACTTAGCTACGACTAAGGACAGGTAACACATAAGAGGTTCTTAGATGTGTTGTTCCTTCAATCTTGTATTGCTGTGTTTTTATTCTCAACTTTAATAAAGCACACATTGGATTTTATTTCAGTGCTGGACTCATTCTCTTGGAGCTCATCTTTAATTTCATCTGAGATTACTATTCCATGTTTTTCAAGAGTCTGCCAGTCATGCTGTTTAGTGAACATCAAACATATTTTATGTTTTTCTTTTGGATACCATAAAGCCCCACTGTGTGTAGTCTGCAGCTTACAGTGATTCCGTGGACAAATCTTTCATCTTTGCTAAGGATCTTTACAGGTCTTTTAGTGTTTATTGAATGAATTTCCAAATAATATTCTCTTTACCTTTGGTTTGTGGCCTTCTTTTGTCAAGTTTGTAGTGCCATATTCCTTACATTTTATTATAATGGTTTTGATGGTGTGCAGCAACACAAAAAAAAATGTAATATTTTCACATGGGACTGTATCATATGTCATTTACAGTACTGGTTTCCTTATATTTCAAGAAGCCCCCTCAGATTCCAGTGCCCAGATGCGACTGCATCCTCTGCAGTCTGCAACCCTATAGGTATGTTCCTGCTTTAGACTTTTTTGACATATTGTTTTTTAAGCATTTTAAAAACAATAGAAATTTGCCAGAATTTTGCCATTGTTTTTTATATGTGATTTTAGTTATTTTTTGTGTCCTTCTCTGCAAAGTTTTGAAGATGTATTGAGAAACCTATGTTGGAAAATCCATGAAAAATTGCCACACCTAGAGAATGATGTGTTTCTTGATACATACTCTACGTGTAACTGCCCGATACTAGTTGTTGACTTCCAAATCACCTGACCCTGCTTCTATCACCCAATTTCTCTGTTCTACTCTTCCAGGTCTGTTTGACGGGATACAGGTACTGTATGAAACAAATGTCTGATGGACTCCTAGGAACCCTATGTAACAGAATGTAATTCCTGTGACACTGTTATGAAATCCAGTACTGGTAGGGGCAACAGCATCAAAGTTGAAACACATAGTAAGACCCCAACCTGTCCATGAATTATGGTACAGTGGGGAAAAAAGTATTTAGTCAGCCACCAATTGTGCAAGTTCTCCAACTTAAAAAGATTAGAGATGCCTGTAAATAACATCATAGGTAGACATGAACTATGACAGACAAAATGAGAAAACAAATCCAGAAAATCACATTGTCTGATTTTTAAAGAATTTATTTGCAAATTATGGTGAAAAATATGCATTTGGTCACCTACAAAGAAGCAAGATTTCTGGCTCTCACAAACCTGTAACTTCTTTAAAAAGGCTCCTCTGTCCTCCACTCATTACCTGTAGTAATGGCACCTGTTTGAACTTGTTATCAGTATAAAAGACACCTGTCCACAACCTCAAACAGTCACACTCCAAACTCTACTATATAGAAGACCAAAGAGCTGTCAAAGGACACCAGAAACAAAGTTGTAGACCTGCACCAGGCTGGGAAGACTGAACCTGCAATAGGCAAGCAGCTTGGTGTGAAGAAGTCAACTGTGGGAGCAATACTTAGAAAATGGAAGACATACAAGACCACTGATAATCTCCCTCAATCAGGGGATCCACGCAAGATCTCACCCTGTGGGGTCAGGCCACAAGAACTGTGAGCAAAAATCCCAGAACCACACGGGGACCTAGTGAATGACCTGCAGAAAGCTGGGGCCAACGTAACAAAGGCTACCATCAGTAACACACTACGCCACCAGGGACTCAGATCCTGCAGTGTCAGACATGTCCCCCTGTTTAAGCCAGTACATATCCGGACCATCTGAAGTTTGCTAGAGAGCATTTGGATGTTCCAGAAGAGTATTGGGAGAATGTCATAAGGTCAGATGAAACCAAAGTAGAACTGTTTGGTAGAAACACAACTCGTCGTGTTTGGAGGAGAGTGAATGCTGAGTTACATCCAAAGAACACCATACCTACTGTGAAGCATGGGGATGGCAACATCATGATTTGGGGCTGTTTCTCTGCAAAGGGACCAGGACGACTGATCCCTGTACATGAAAGAATGAATGGGGCCATGTATCGTGAGATTTTGAGTGCAAAACTCCTTCCATTGAAGATGAAACGTGGCTGGGTCTTTTAGCATGACAATGATCCCAAGCACACCACCAGGGCAACGAAGGAGTGTCTTTGTAGAAAGGGAGTTGAAAGTCTGTGTTGCCCAGCGACAGCCCCAAAACATCACTACTCTAGAGAAGATCTCCATGGAGGAATGGGCCAACATACCAGCAACAGTGTGTACCAACCTTGTGAAGACTTACATAAAACGTTTGACCTCTGTCATTTCCAAAAAAGGATATATAACAAAGTATTGAGATGAACTTTTGTTATTGACCAAATACTTAATTTCCACCATAATTTGCAAATAAATTGTTTAAAAATCAGATGATGTGATTTTCTAGATTTGTTTTCTCATTTTGTCTCTCATAGTTGAGGTCTACCTATGATGTCAATTACAGGCCTCTCTCATCTTTTTAAGTGGGAGAACTTGCACAATTGGTGGCTGACTAAATACTTTTTTTCCCCACTGTATATCATGTGAAAATACATAATAATATACAGTAGTAACATAGTTTATAAGGCTGAAAAAAGACATCTGTCCATCCAGTTCGGCCTGTTATCCTGCAAGTTGATGGAAGGCAAAAATAAAAAACCCCTGTGAGGTAGAAGCCAATTTTCTTCACTTTAGGGGAAAAAAATTCCTTCCCGACTCCAATCATGCAATCAGAATAACTCCCTGGATCAACGACCATTATAGGCTAAAGCTACAGTATATATAATATATAGCTATAGCCTATAATATTATTACACTCCAAAAATACATCTGTCACAAAAGAATTTGGTTGGAATTACTTTATATGTTCATATCCATGGATTTAGAATGAGATTTCTCATGAAAATGATGGTTCAGTATAGACATGTACTGTACACCATTCAAACATAGTTGCTGGGTGCTCACATTTTGTTTTTTACTGATTGTGCTTTCATTGAATGTTTAATGTACAACGAGGACACAATTCACATGAATTCTGAACACATATGGACTGTATATATGATCATTTTGTCAGTGTTTATAGCCCTATTACATATCTTGAAAGTATTTTGTGTAATTCAGGTCTTTTTCCAAGAAAGAAATAAAACTGAATTGGCAACATCAGGAATAAAGACTTACAGAAGATATATATATATATATATATATATATATAAAGCTCTTACTCATAGATTGTAGGCTCTTGCGAGCAGGAGGGCCTCAGTCCTAGTGTTTGTTATATATTAGCCAGTTACATTGTGATGTCTTTTATTTTTTACATAAACCCTCTGAATTTGTAAAGCGATGCGGAATATGGTGGCGCTATATAAATTAATTATATATATACAGTACAGACCAAAAGTTTGGACACACCTTCTCATTAAAAGAGTTTTCTGCATTTTCATGACTATGAAAATTGTAGATTCACACTGAAGGCATCAAAACTATGAATTAACACATGTGGAATTATATACTTAACAAAAAAGTGTGAAACAACTGAAAATATGTCTTATATTCTAGGTTCTTCAAAGTAGCCACCTTTTGCTTTGATTACTGCTTTGCACACTCTTGGCATTCTCTTGATGAGCTTCAAGAGGTAGTCACCTGAAATAGTTTTCACTTCACAGGTGTGCCCTGTCAGGTTTAATAAGTTGGATTTCTTGACTTATAAATGGGGTTGGGACCATGAGTTGTGTTGGGCAGAAGTCAGGTGGATACACAGCTGATAGTCCTACTGAATAGACTGTTAGAATTTGTATTATGGCAAGAAAAAAGCAGCTAAGTAAAGTAGGTATTATACCTTCTAGAAATGAGTTGAATTCAATGCTTGTCGGAATCACCCGCGTGATTTGATTCAGGTACACAAATTGAAAATACTTTGATTACCTGGAAAAGTCTCTCTCTTCAATAGAATCAAAACATTTTTTTTAAAGATTCGGGTCGAATTCTGTTTTTTTTTTTTTGTTTTTTTTTTACAATTGATTCAGTAATTTTTAGTGATCATCCCTATTCCTATCCCTATTGAACTAGACATCTCCATCCACTGTGTAGCGGACACAGCTAGTTACTGCTTCGCTGCTCCCAGTCAAGTGAATGGTCATATTCCCAGGGCAGCCAAAACAGCAAATGCTGACAGCTTGCAGATGGTATTTTCAAAGTAAGGTACCAACAATCAATAGACAGTAGCATGAATATAAACATCCAAGGTCAAATCTAGTAAAGCTCCTGCAAAGTGATGAAACAGATATGAGTCCAGACAGGGAGCTACTCAAAGGCAGACTCAGGAGACATTCTGGGTTAAACCAGAGTAGCAAACAAACTACCACTTTTTACAAATAGGCAAGATCCAGGACTTTATTTTTTAAATATGGTTTTATTTAGAACAAAGAATAGATACAAGGGGCAATTAGTTATTTTCATCAGTTATTGTGAGCCAAAACTTGGTGCGGGTCAAAAGCACAGAACAGGTGAGTATCTTTCCATCATACCTGATCTCTGAGTAGGTTTTAATACTGGTTTTGGATCCAAATAACTGATTGAATTAACTGACCAAATAACTGAAGTGTGAACTCAGCCTTAGGCTACTTTCACACTAGCATTTTAAAATTCCGGTATTGAGTTCCGTCATAGGGGCTCAATACCGGAATAAAACGCTTCAGTTTTGTCCTCATTCATTGTCAATGGGGACAAAACTGAACTGAAGACAACGGAATGCTCCTGAAAGCATTCCGTTCCGACTTCAGACCGGAGAACAAACCGCAGCATGCTGCGGTTTGCTCTCCGGTCCAGGCATCCGCACCAAGACGGATCCGGAATGACCCCCAATGCAAGTCAATGGGGGTGGATCCGTCTGGTGTGACCATAATGGTAACCGGATCCGCCCTCCATTGACTTTCAATGGAGTTCATTACGGATCCGGCTACACATAGACACATACAGACACAGACATACACATAAACATAAACATACACACACATATAGACATACAAACACACATACATACTTACATGGTCCTGGCAGGTCTTCGGAGCGTCGGAGGGACAGGACGGCGCGCACAGATGACGATTCCACCAGGCGCCCAGCAGAGGGCGCTGTGGGGAATCGTCACCTGTGCGAGCCGGCCTGTCCCTCCGACGCTCCGAAGACCTGCCGGGAGCATGTAAGTATGTATGTGTGTTTGTTTGTCTATATGTGTGTGTATGTTTATGTTTATGTATGTACTGTGTGACATGTGTGGGGCCGGAGCGCGGTTCCGGCTCCACACATGTCACTGCGGCAGGCCTGATCCGGCAGCACCCTTCACCTGCCGGATCAGGCCTGCCGCCAGTGTGAAAGTAGCCTTACAGTGTTCCTCTTCCAATTACATTCTGATCAAAAATGAAAGCAAAACAAAGCAAAATTTGTGAACAAAAGAGAGAGCAACATGGAGCTGGTTCCTGTTGCCTAAACCATTTGAACATAAGTAAAGCGGTAATATTGGTAGTTTAAAATAATGTTTGAAAGGCCTTTGTCAGAAGATTTGTACCTATGAAAAGGTCTGGTACCGTGTTAGCCAATAGAAAACTAGTTTAGTGCTCTCATTAAGAGAAACAAAATAAGAGTATTGCAGGTTTGATACCTTTTAATGGCTAACAAAAATAGAAGTAATGATGTTACATAGCGAGCTTTCGGGACATCACCAGTCCCTTCATCAGGCGTACTACAAGAATATATGAAGAAACAGCAATATATATATACAATAAGAACAGAGACATGTGGGGGTGAATGGACATTTTAAAAACAACAGAATTTCAAAGATCTTGAGAATGAGTCCTTAATTATCTTATAGATAAGGGGTGTGAAAGTTTTATGGTCTCTAAATTGATGTTATCTCAGAGACCTGGTGCCCCCACGATGTCTATAGAAGACTCTTTAGATCTTGTAATGTGTCATAAATCCCGGGGACAAATTCAGCCCAGTATTCAAAGTGTCAAACAGTGTTATAAATTTGTATCTTCTGGCGCTTTGGGATTTGAAGTTACCTTTTAATATGAGAACTTTCATGTGTTCTACATTGTGCCCTGGGCTACAGAAATGTTTAGCCACAGGAAAGTGTAGCTTCTTCTCTTTAATTGTGTGGCGGTGGGACCTCATCCTTGCATTGAGTTTCTGTCCTGTTTCTCCAACATAGAGGCCCCCACCAGGACATTTGGTGCAGAGAATCAAATACACAGCATTAGATGTAGAACATGTGAATGTCCCAGGGATCTTGTAGTCTTCCTGTGTGTTGGGGATCCGGATCTTATCTGTTGTCATAATATGGGAACAGGTTCTGCATCTTCTTGTATTACAGGGATGGGTCCCTTTTTCTGTGGTATGTGGCCTTGAACTTGATCTGATCAAAATATTCCTTAGATTTGGAGGTTGTCAGTAATTTTTTAGCAGTTTTCCTCAGTACCTCTAGTTGTGGGTTGTAGATCACAACCAGAGGCACGCGCTGGTTCTGTTTCTTTTTATTGTACTGGAGAAGCTGACTTCTGGGGATCTTGGTGGCTCTTTTGATCTGATCTTCAATTGAAGCAGGATGATAGCCCTGGTGTAAAAATGTCCTTTTCAGGTGTTGTAAATGCTCATCCCTGTCTGATGGGTTGGAACAGATTCGGTTATATCTGATCGCTTGACTATAGATGATGGACTTTTTAATATGTTTGGGGTGGAAGCTGTCAACCTCTTCATGGCAAAACTGGAAAATGACTTTTTGGTATCCTGCCCCAAAAAACCATTGGCCTAGATGATGGACTTTTTAATATGTTTGGGGTGGAAGCTGCCAACCTCTTCATGGCAAAACTGGAAAATTACTTTTTGGTATCCTGCCCCAAAAAACCATTGGCCTATTTCCGTTTCATTGATGATATCCTAATAATCTGGACCGACTCTGAATATGAACTGATGAAATTTCATGAAAAATTCAACAAATTCCATCCCACCATAAACCTGACCCTCAACTATTCACACACAGAAGTCAGCTTTCTGGACACCACCATAAAACTTCAAGACGGCTCAATACAGCCATCCCTGTATCAAAAACCTATTGATCGGCCTACATACCTCAAATGGGACAGCTTCCACCCCAAACATATTAAAAAGTCCATCATCTATAGTCAAGCGATCAGATATAACCAAATCTGTTCCAAACCATCAGACAGGGATGAGCATTTACAACACCTGAAAAGGACATTTTTACACCAGGGCTATCATCCTGCTTCAATTGAAGATCAGATCAAAAGAGCCACCAAGATCCCCAGAAGTCAGCTTCTCCAGTACAATAAAAAGAAACAGAACCAGCGCGTGCCTCTGGTTGTGATCTACAACCCACAACTAGAGGTACTGAGGAAAACTGCTAAAAAATTACATCATGTCCTACATAAGGATGACCAACTAAAAACAATCTTCCCAGATCCCCCCTTACTAGCTTACTGACAACCTCCAAATCTAAGGAATATTTTGATCAGATCAAGTTCAAGGCCACATACCACAGAAAAAGGGACCCATCCCTGTAATACAAGAAGATGCAGAACCTGTTCCCATATTATGACAACAGATAAGATCCGGATCCCCAACACACAGGAAGACTACAAGATCCCTGGGACATTCACATGTTCTACATCTAATGCTGTGTATTTGATTCTCTGCACCAAATGTCCTGGTGGGGGCCTCTATGTTGGAGAAACAGAACAGAAACTCAATGCAAGGATGAGGTCCCACCGCCACACAATTAAAGAGAAGAAGCTACACTTTCCTGTGGCTAAACATTTCTGTAGCCCAGGGCACAATGTAGAACACATGAAAGTTCTCATATTAAAAGGTAACTTCAAATCCCAAAGCTCCAGAAGATACAAATTTATAACACTGTTTGACACTTTGAATACTGGGCTGAATTTGTCCCCGGGATTTATGACACATTACAAGATCTAAAGAGTCTTCTATAGACATCGTGGGGGCACCAGGTCTCTGAGATAACATCAATTTAGAGACCATAAAACTTTCACACCCCTTATCTGTAAGATAATTAAGGACTCATTCTCAAGATCTTTGAAATTCTGTTGTTTTTAAAATGTCCATTCACACCCCCCCCAATGTCTCTGTTCTTATTGTATATATATTGCTGTTTCTTCATATATTCTTGTAGTACGCCTGATGAAGGGACTGGTGATGTCCCGAAAGCTCGCTATGTAACATCATTACTTCTATTTTTGTTAGTCATTAAAAGGTATCAAACCTGCAATACTCTTATTTTGTTTCTCTTAATGAGAGCACTAAACTAATTTGTACCTATGAAACGGTCTGACCTGTTACACGTGCTCTTGGCAGCTGAAGACATCTGTTTGTTTTAACATATGCAAATGAGCCTCTAGGAGAAATGAGGTGTTGCCATTACTCCTTGAGTCTCAGCTCTTTGATTGACAGGGCCAGGCAGGTGTGATCACTTTTACACTGTCTTACCCCATCAATCAGTGCAGAAGGTGTGGCATTCACAGAGAGAGCAGTGAAATTATATATTTATTTTACTCTCTTATATAGTGCTGACATATTCTGCAGCGCTTTACAGACAGCATCAAGCTGTCCCCAATGCAGCTCACAATCTGAATTTCCTATCAGTATGTCTTTGGAGTGTGGGAGTAAACCGGAGTACCCGGAGGAAACCTACACAAACACAGGGAGAACATACAAACTCCATGCAGATGTTGTCCTTGGTTGAATTTGAACCCAAGACCCCAGCACTGCAAGGCACCAGTGCTAACCACTGAGCCACTGTGCTGTTATTTGTTCTTGTTTCATCACGTATCACAGTTGTAGACCTTGAAAAATAAACTAGAAAAGCATCATATTTTTCTCCCCCAGCCATGTCTTCTCCCCCCTCCCTCTTCCCCTGTGATGGTAAAGCAAGTGAGCCAGTAGGTTTAGGAGGAGAGGGCTCGGTATTAGTCTGGATAGTTTTTGTTTACATAACGTGTGGCCTTTTTGTCGGAAAGAATTTCCTTGTTACTAATAGTATGAAATGGATTTGGTAACAGCACCAGCCATAGTACCAACAGTATATACACAGTAACAGCCATAGATTGTACTGCTGAATAGGTAATCTGCCTAGTAATAATGCCTCCATTCACTGCATAATTGTGCAGATTTGCTTATTAGCAGCATTGTAGCAATGCAATGCAGAGTAGCAGGTGGAGGTTTGCTGAAGATCAAACTACATATATATTATGATATAAACTCAAGGGTGCCTTAATGATTATGGGTGTTACAGAATGTGTGTATTAAATGTGGCCTCCATTACATCTCTACAGTGGTTGTTATCCAGCTGTCACCAATGTGTGACTGCATTGGTGACGCCGGTTTATGTTGCTCTGGTACCACTGTTGAGGTATATGGACCTGATGTAATGTATTCTATTATCTGCAAATCCTGAGTTTCCCACATCTCCTGGATGACGTGGATGTAGTGTCCTGATTAATGTGACAAGACAAGAGCAATGTACCTTTTTATACTTTTATACTTTCATATTTTTATACTCTGTAACCTTTTATAAAGCTTGCGTATAATATATGTATATTTGGCTGATGCAAGTCCAAGATGGCCCCCGTACTCTTATCAATATCTAGCCATATCACACTTTCAGGGTAGTGACACAGAATGGTATAAGACTAGTATCCAATCAAGAACCCATACGAGTGCAAGAATGATGCATATGTAGTTTGCTATTTGCATGCTTACGCCCTTTTCCTGTGATGTATAAATATGTGTGTGTAAATAAAGAAGGCTCAGAGGCTAAGGGCGGAGAGCACGAGCTAAGAACTTGATACTGAACACTAAGTTCGTCTCTTGTACTTTATCGGTGTGCACACGTGTTCTGGATAATTTGGAGTGACTGACTGAACCCCAAGAGGGCTAGTTAAGCCCCCCCCAACACCATATCATAGATGCACACGGCATGTCAGGACGCCATTGTGAGCATTTTACATAACCAATATGCCCCAACGCTTACCACCTTTGCACTTTGGTCATCTAATCGTGAGTTACAAGATGGAAACTTATGTGTTCTGGTATATGTTTTTGGAGGACTATATTTTTGATATGTGACAAGGTTAATACTAAGTATGTTTGTCATTTAGGGATTTGTTTTTTGTTTTTTTTGTTTTTTATATACACAATAACGGGAACAATACAAAAGCATTCAAGAAATGATGGGAGGATGATTACTGTTCAGTATCACTTCTACTTTTTTTTAGCACTGCTACACTTCTAGTAGGCTGTAAACATGTATCATGATCATCCTACATAATAATATATTTGCTATGATGATTGAAGAATTATTGAATGTCATTTTAAATTATAGTATGATTGTACTGTATGCAGTTCAGCCACAGGTAAGCATCTCTGTAATCAAGGTCTACATTACAGTCTGCAAGTAAGTTACTTTGTGATTCAAAATATTGTAATAATACCTGTATCTAGCTTCCTACAATGAGGTGGCTGTTAAAAAAAGATTTTATTTTTAACATCACATTTACTTATTGACCAAAAAAATAATGTACGAAGAAGTAGATGTCTGAATTAAATGAAACAAAACCTGGATTACTTGTTTGAGACAATATGGATCCAGTCTGTAGCAGTCTAGGTTTCTTGTTCATGACACCACTGCGAACAAAGGCAACCGTGTCTAGCTGTCAATGACAAGACACCTTATGGACACCATGACACCAAAATTTCTCCTGCTAGTGGCAGGTGCCACCTGTGTCTGGATGGTGGACAACAAAACTGCGTGAACTGTTTGTGCTTGTCGGCAGATCAAGCAATCCTCTCTACTAATGGTCTGTCTGGGCTGTCTGGAGTCTGTTCATTTTGTGTGTGTTCCTTCACGTAACCACTGTTCCCAATAACTCCTAACAGCTAGATTAGATTGGCTTAGATGGTAGGCAATATGCTTAAATTGCCATCCTGCTTCTCTCGGTCCAATGAACCGCCCCCTCTCAAAGTCTGTCAACTGGGTAAAATGTCTTCAAGTCAGATAGAGGTATGTCTAGCAGTCATCAATCTCTCACCAAAAGGTACACTACCCAAAAGTAACCTCTGAGAGCCTTTTTATGGGCAGTGGGTGAAGCACTTATATGCCCTCTTGTGGCAGGGCACAATTTCTAATTAAACCATACATGTAATCATTTAGATATCTGCCTAAGACATAACTACATGCCGAGTTTTGCAGTAATTTGACATTTCTATCTGGGTGCGTTCTTTCTTTATTTTTGTCAGTGAGTATATATTAGAGGCATGTTGAGCTACAACAAATATTGTAAAAAAACATGCACATCCACTGACAACTCAATTAAAAGTAGGTTTATTATTAACATTGCAGCCTAATGAATGTAGCTTTTTACAAACACGGAAAATTAAAACAGTACTATATCATTGAAAATGATTTGTAAACATTTTTATTCATCTGCAAGAAGAAATGCATCTGCTGAGAAAAAAAAATCTGAATGAATATCGTAGAAATGATTAACCCCAAAACAAACAAAACCACACAATATCCATAATCAATGCATCTTTATTAGAACATAACATAATAATCAAATTATATTGTGTGGTTCTGTTGTTTGTTTTGGGGTTAATTATTGTGACTCCACACAAAACAGATGGTGTGAAACTTATATGTGTTATAATATATTGTACAAATGATAGAAGATATTAAAATCTCAAATAAATCCCTACATTGGGGTCACTTACTAAAGAACAGTGGTTTGCATGCAAATCTTACTAAAATCCCAGCTGGGAGACGATCTGGCCTATTCATTAAGATGTCCATGGCTCTTAATACGTTTGTCACATCTTTTGCTATCCATGCACCTGAAACTGGCATCTGCTTCAGCTTTTGAAATGGAATAGATTTTATTTAAAGTTTCTGCCAGTCTACTGCCATGAATTATAGTGAATTTGTCTGACCACTAAGGCCCACTCATTCTAAGAAAATGTTGAAAGGGATGGAAAACCAAAAAAGTAAATAACTCCCATTGTGTCCAGTATATGTATCCAAAACATCCCATGCTCTCTGAGGTGCTCAGATATGTTCAAGAACCTGGAATCTTATCTGATTAGCTGAGTGTTCCTTCTCCATGAAATGTCCAGGTAATAGGTACTATGGATCAATTCTTCTGGCTTGGATTCCTGGAAGCTGTGGAAATATGGTTAGGCCTTAATATAGACTATTATCTAATTTTTTCAACCCCATTTGTGGAAGTAAGACTGGGTTTGGTGGTTGACAGCTTCATATTTCTATATGTAAGAAGGAGGGGCCTGTGCAGTAGGGAAGGGATCTTTTCTCATTACCCCTTATGGTACCATTTCCTTTTGTGACGTTTTGTGCTTGTACTGTACTTTTGCCACAATCTGCTTCATTAAGTGGTTGGGGGCTGGCGGTGGAACATAGATCAGATGGTATACTTTTCTGGCCAAATTTCAGTCTACCTGCCAGTTTTATATTTTGTTTGTTGTATGTAAAAAAAATGTTAAAATGTTGAACAAAAAAGATGCAATTCAAAAAAGAATTATGCTGGGAGAACCTACCTTTTACTTTTTGGGTCATGTCACCAATGTATAAAAGTCCAGATGGACATTTTAACGTACTGTATACAATGCAAAACTTACAGCCAACTATCTTCTATCTCTTCTTGATCTTAAGCTACATCAGATTTTCTAAAAGTCCTAAAAGTAGATAACAATAACCAAATCAAACTAATGAGTCAAAAATATTAGACTTGGTAATTTCTGTATTGAGAAAAATTATACAAGATCACATGTCTATGGCAAAGGTATGTGAACTTTTAGGATTAGCAGATAATTTGAAGGTAAACTTAGAGTCAGAGTTTTCAATTAATGGGAACACAATCAGATATAAGTGAGCAACCAAGCAAATGAGATTTCTGAGAACCTCAGAAGAAGAGTTGCTGATGCATATCAGGCTTAAATATGGTTAAAAGCTTGATGATTTGCTATTAGAATTAAAGAGGCTTTGTCAGCACAATCAACTCTATTAAACTGCCCTACACCTGCTAGGACACAGCTCTAGGACACAGGTCTGCCCTCAGCATGCTGATGTATAGCCCTGTCAATCAAGACAGAGCAAAGGGGGTGTTACAAATGCAGTGCTCAAAGGATTTATCTCTGCCCCCTGATGCTCTTACTTGCTCATTTGCATATGACAAAAATGCAGATATCTCTGCAGCTATTTAGCATAAAGACAAAGGAAAGGTATTGTTTTAATGAGCATGATGAGCCCTACCAGGCAGCCTGAGTTGATCAGGCTCACAGTACATCTTTAAGAGCTGATGGGTCAAGCATCAAAAACAGACGTAAATTACTTTTGAGCACTGTTAAACAGGTGCCATCTCTTGTGCACGGCATACGCCTGAAATAAAAGAGTATATTCTACGGGTTACACCTTTAAAATCAAGAAGAGATTTTGGCTGTAATTCAAGTTGTTTGGCAATCACAAATATCTAATAAAACATTATAAAATAAAACCATATATTTGCAAAAATTCTTTCTTAGGTCATATTCGCATTTGTGTCGGGGCCCCCATTGAGGATCTATGTGGCAGTTTCTTTAAAAAATACAGCACTATTTTGTCCAGTAAAATTCTGAGTCATGTGACGGACACTCGACAGTCTCTATTATAGTCAATAGGGTACGTCATAAGGAATACGCCACCCCTGGTATTTTTGTAGTAAAGACGAAAAGAATGGTGATGTGAACGCAGACTTGTGGAATGGTCTATGGTACCATAGTGTCATGTGTACATATTGTAATGTAGTGATTGGAAAAGTGCTGGAGGGAAGAAATGTTTTCCCTACAAAACTGTCATATGTCAAAGAAAGACTGTACTTTTTTTTTCTAGAGTCTTCTATGTCAGTACAGAGAGGGAAGAGCAAGAATATGGACAGCATTTGGCTTAGACAGCACAGTTCAAATGTAAACCTTTATTATCTCCCAATAAAACATGTTTGTCTAAGGTATACCCATGAGATGCCCCAACTCTAATGACTATTTTGTGATCCTTAAAAAGGCATGATTTCAAAAATCATGTAGACTTATATCAGAAATTCTCTCTTCTGCTAATCAGAATTGACCTTGCTGACGTCCGTTCAACAATTTAAAGGGTTATTTTTAGTACTTAGATATTGATGGCCTATCTTCATGTTAGGTGACCAATATCTGATCAGTTTAGTTCCAATAACCAGCACCCCCACCAAACTGCTGTTACAAGCAGCTGCCGGAGCAAAAACTATATGGTGGATGGACATAAAAGCACAAAGTCCCATCCACCATGTACTGGCTGGGTACTTCACCTCAGCTCTCATTCAAGTCGAGCTAAGCTGCAGTACAGTGCACCAGAAACTACATAATGAATATAGTTTTCAGAATATGTCCCAAACAGCTGATATTTGGAGGTGTGTGGTGTAAGACCCCTATTAGTCTTATATTGATGACCAATCCTGAGGATAGATAATTATTATCTATACTGGAAAACTCCTTTAACCCTTAGAGGACCAGATGATTTTCCGTTTTTGCGGTTTCGTTTTTCACTCGCTGCCTTCCCAGGGTCATAACTTTTTTTTTTTCTGTTTACATAGCCTTTTGAGAGATTATTTTTTGCAGGGCAAGTTGTACTTTTTAACAGCACCAATTAAGGTTGCATACAATGTAGTGGGAAGCTGAAAACAATTCCAAATGGGGTGAAATTGGAAAAATAAAACAATTCTGCCACAGTTTTTTTGATTTTTCTTTTTTTTACAGAGTTCATATGCGGTAACATTGACCTGTTACCTTCATTCTCCAGGTCGGTATGATTACAATGATACCACTACTTTCATCAAGAATGTCCATTGAAGTCTATGGGTGTTGTGTCCGTTTTACATCCATTTTTCACAGAAGATTAATAGGAGATTCTTTGGAAATGAATTTTCACCTTCGCAAATTCTGTGAATACGGATGACACACGGATGGTAAAAACGGACCAACCACGGATCCTTCACAGACACTTTCACGGATGAAACATGTACACTTTTTTTCAAGTGACACTGACACGGAAATGTGAACGAGGCCTAACTCTTCTTGGTTCTCGGCACTATTGAGCCCTTTCCTGGGCTTCTTCTGGTGAGCTCATCAAGGCTGCTATACAAACCCAGCCAGGTCTTTCACTTATCTGATTAGCACAGAACAGCCATGTTCCAGTTACATCTGACTTCTGCTCTTGTGGTACAATAACTGTCTCAAGCCACCTTCTTCTTGGTTCCTACTCATGGCCTGTTCCTCTTGGTTTCAGTATCCTTGTTCCTGAGAGCTGTCTATTTACAGCTTTCCTGGTACTGACTTCTGGCCTCGACTCTGAATCTTCCATCATATGCTCTTTTAGTACCACACTCCAGTCTGGTCCTTCTTGCTCTGACTTCTCCATCTGACTATGCAATGATTCAGTTCATCTAGCTCTTAGTTACAACTCCATCTGACCACATTTCAGTTTGTAGTCATTGCTCTGCTCTTTAGACTCTGTCCTTGACTTCTTTCAAGCTTAGTCCTCTTGCATATGTTCCTGCCTAGTGATGCCCTTGGTTCTGTTCCTCACTATTTTCTGTCGCCTACTGTTAGTATGTCCAGCTGTCAACAGGCAACTATTATGGGAACCATGACTTGAGGTTCATGCTGCAGCAAAGTCCATACATTGATGTGGGGTTAAAGGTGAAAAACAGTGGATTTGTAGAACAAGAAGAGAGAAGTCCTTACATAGTGCACAATCTCTTCTTGCTGTAGGAGATTTACTCATTAGAATGCCCATGAGTCTGTCTGAGTCCTCTTTCCTGCAGTCAGCAAAGTACTCTGTATCAAATGTATATCATATATCATTCTATACTATCTGTTAGAAACATTGTTGAGTGAAGCCGGCATGGTCACTGTAACATTTTAGAACCTTAGCCCTACAGAAACAATTAAAATATGAAATAAATGTATTTTAGAAAAGCAATTCTAAATTCTTGTGTTTGCTTTTAATTAACCAATTTTCCATGCCATATTTCAGGGTAAAGCAAATTCACTGTAGCAGATGAATATTTTAAATCACAGTGTTTATAAATGAGTATTGAATTCTGTCTCTGAACTGCTTATGATAAATCTCATATGTGTGTTTAATTAAATTATAATTTCAAAAGATTGTGCCCAAATTTCTACAAATTTTCATTGCCAAATTTCCTGCCCAGATTGGGGCATTACTCATATGTGATTTTCAAACTTCATAGTCCTATACAATGATTTACTGTAACATTCTGCTGCTATGTAATATATTGTAGATATCAAGATCACAAATACAATGTAACAAAAGTACTACTTTAGCCCATACATGATTTTTTTGTGAATACAATAAAATACATTTTCATACAGGATCTTATAAGAATGTCATTAAAATGAGCATAAACATATAAAATTGTACTCCTTCTGATGGCATTATTAAACATATTTATTCTTTATAAAGGTGAGTATACAATACCCAACTTACTCTACATTTATGGATTACATCAGAAAGACACATTTGGATAGGAAAAAACATTTGTTAATAAACTGTGATAGGTTTGATGGGCCAAGTGGTAATCATCTGGGTACGTGCACAGAATCATTTCACATTGAAGGTCAATGTCAGATGTGTGAAACAATACCATTTCATCCATTTTGTGTACCTGATTAATTGCCATTGTGATTACTGTAACTCCTTACTAATTGGTCTCCTCCCCACCAGACTCTCCCCTCTCCAATCTATCCTGAATGCAGCAGCCAGGCTCATCTATTTGTCTAACCACTACTCTGATGCCTCCGCCCTGTGACAGTCATTACAGTGGTTGACCATAGAGTACAGTCAATGTAAGGTCCTCATTCTTACTCGCAAAGCTCTTCACAGTGCTGCACTCTACATCCTGTTGGATTAAGATGGTTAAGATGGATGGACCATTGTACAAAACAAGCACTTCTACCTTTTGTCTCACCCCCATCTTCACATAGATTTCAAGCTCATGCAAGCAGGGCCCTCATTCCTCTTGTTTTAATTGGTGACCTGTTTACTGCTATGTTATTAAGGAATAAGGAAAGCAAGTAAGGCAGCCTTGGTAGTATTGTAGATCACTTGTGAGAATGTAGAATAGGTCTGAGATATATGGAGGGGACAAATAATAGATGGCCTTGTATGTCATTCTTAATATTTTGAACTAAATTAGTTGGGTAATGGGGCCTGTGAAGGGATTGGCAGAGGGGAGAGGCAGAGGAACAACAAGAGGCAAGGTGGATTAACCGGATTAACAGCAGAGTTGAAGATGGATTACAGGTGCACAAGAGTGTTAATGGTAGTTTAGGTGTGATATGATGACCCCATGCACCAGCATTTTGTTGACTCAGGGTTGAGGAAAGAGTGTATACGAGAAATTGTTAATTTTAGGGGTGGTAGGAGATGCTAATGGGTAGGATCTGTGGTTTAACCCCTAGAGTCCCAGCGCCGTACATGTACGGCGCAAAAAGCCGGGACACAAGTCACATGTACGGCGCGGTGATCGGGCGGGTGCAGGAGCTGCGCCCGCCCGATCAGCGGCGGGGGTCCGGCTGTGCCCAGGTGCCTGCTGAATGAGGCGCATTAACCCTTCATGTGCCGCGGTCAGACCGCGGCACATGTGGTGTGTGGGAGTTAAGGGATTCAGGATGGCGAGCGGGGGGGCCATCGGGTCCCCGCGCTGCTGTGACGGGGACCCGATGGCTCGTATAGCAGCCGATGCCTTCCTTAGGCATCGTGGCTGCTATCCCTGCAAGCATGTGCGAATTTGAAAAATTGCTTCTAAACTTCTAAGCCCTCTAACTTCCTAAAAAAATAAAATGACATTTACAAAATGATGCCAACATAAAGTAGACATATGGGGAATGTTAAGTAATAACTATTTTTGGAGGTATTACTATGTATTTTAAAAGTAGAGAAATTGACATTTGGAAATTTGCTAATTTTTTAAATTTTTTGGTAAATTTGGGATTTTTTCATAAATAAGGGTGAAATATATTGACTCAAATTTATGACTGTCATGAAGTACAATGTGTCACGAGAAAACAATCTCAGAATGGCTTAGATAAGTAAAAGCGTTCTAAAGTTATTACCACATAAAGTGACACATGTCAGATTTGCAAAAATCGGCATGGGAT
This sequence comes from Rhinella marina, assembly GCA_900303285.1. Classification (NCBI taxonomy): domain Eukaryota; kingdom Metazoa; phylum Chordata; class Amphibia; order Anura; family Bufonidae; genus Rhinella; species Rhinella marina. The sequence goes on along the minus strand of ONZH01009721.1, from coordinate 107,529 downwards.
TTAAGGTGAAAAGTGGCTCATTACTGAAAGGGTTAAAGGCCAGGGAACAATAACATTTTGAGCAAGGCAGTGGACTTGTGAGACTGGGGAAAGTAGGGTGCTATTAACTGTGATTTATAGGGGCTGAGATATAAAGGGTATTACATTTTTCCTCAATATAAACATAATAAAATAATTTGGAAACTGGAAAAATGTCTTTCTTCAAAACGTCTCATAGTAGCTGTTGCCTAACTCTAACTAATATCTCAATATTAGTGTTGATTGAGCACCGTAGTTCTGGGGTCGAACACTAGGCGGTGCTCGAGTGCTTGACCTAGCACCCAAGCACAGTGGAAGTCAATGGGAGAACCCGAGCACTAAACCAGGCACCCCCTGCTCTGAAGAGGGGAGGGAGTCTGGTTCATAGGGAAAGGTGAGAGAATTGTGGAAACACCACTGAAATGGTTTGGGAACAGCATGGGGAGGATGTCTGGATGCATCTTGGACTACAAAGTCGCTGCTGGGAACGATGTTGTCCGAGTATTACGCCACTTTTACGGAATGACAAGAATTCCCCCCAAAACCGAAAGATAACATTGATTTTAGAGGAAATATTGTTAGGAAACATATATTTACTTGTACATAAAGCGCAAGTGCTGCTAAAAATTACAAGGAAAAGTCACTCCAATACAACCGGTATATCACATAAAGGAGGGCCTCATTCACATTGTGGTACAATTGTTCATGTCGTGGGACTCCAACACTCATAAAGCCTATGCACAAAGTGAAAGGGCTGCCAAAAATGACAAGGAACAGGCACTCCAATACACAGATAATGTCGCCTTGATTAGCGGCAGAAAAAAATGCACAGGATTTCAGGTATATAGGATACAGAAACGTTATAATGCACACGCAACACAGGTAATGTCGCCTTGATTAGCGGCAGAAAAAATGACACCGGATGTCAGGTATATAGGATACAGAAACGTTATAATGCACACGCAACACAGGTAATATCGCCTTGATTAGCGGCAGAAAAAATGACACCGGATGTCAGGTATATAGGATACAGAAACGTTATAACGCACATGCTGCGCCGGATGTGTTATTTTTGCTCCAAAAGAAAAAAAATATGGCAGCCAGATAGAACAATAGTCCTTAAAAGGACTTTTGGGTCTTTTAAACAGAACAACTAACCCTGCCTAGCCAAATCCTATCTCTACACTATCTGTCCCTCCTTGCGCAAACGTTATACAGCAGACGCAGCACAGGTAATGTCGCCTTGATTAGCTGCAGAAAAAATTACACCGGATGTCAGGTATATAGGATACAGAAACGTTATAATGCAAACGCTGCACAGGTGGTGTTTAGGTCAGGCAACCTTGCGCAATTTTTGCCCCCCTAAAAAAAAAATATATTGCAGCCAGATATAATAGCCCCTAAAAGGGCTTTTGGGTCATTTAAACAGAAAAACTAGCCCTGCCTAGCCAATTTCTATCCCTACACTATCTGTCCCTCCTTGCAGCAGCTCTCCCTAGGGGGTGCATGCCATCCGGTCCTGGTGATTTGTCTATTTTAACCTTTTTAAGGCTACTTTCACACTAGAGGCAGCCCGGATCTGGCAGGTGAAGGGTGCTGCCGGATCCGGACTGCCGCAGGGGCATGTGTGGAGCCGGAACCGCGCTCCGGCCCCACACATGTCACACAGTACATACATACACACATACATATACACACATACTTACATGCTCCCCGGAAGGTCTCCAGAGCGCCGGAAGAGCAGGACAGCGCGCACAGATGACGATTCCCCACAGCGCCCTCTGCTGGGCGTCTGATGGAATCATCATCTGTGCGCACCATCCTGTTCCTCCTGCGCTCTGGAGACCTGCCGGGGAGCATGTAAGTATGTATGTGTATATGTCTGTGTATGTTTATGTGTATGTCTATGTCTGTACGTGTGTATGTGTGCAGGTGACGGATCCGTCATGAACTCCATTGAAAGTCAATGGAGGACGGATCCATTCACCATTGGGTCACACCAAACGCATCCGTCCCCATTGACTTTCATTGGGGGTCATGACGGATCCGTCTTGGTTCGGATGCCTGGACCGGAGAGCACACCGCAGCATGCTGCGGTTTGTTCTCCGGTCTGAAGATGGAACGGAATGCTTTCAGGAGCATTCCGTTGTCTTCAGTTCAGTTTTGTCCCCATTGACAATGAATGGGGACAAAACTGAAGTGTTTTATTCCGGTATTGAGCCCCTATGACGGAACTCAATACCGGAATTATAAAACGCTAGTGTGAAAGTAGCCTAAGACGTCGCTGTACTTCTTCCTGGGTCAGACAGGGCACTTTTAATGGGGAATTTACTTTTATATTCTGCATTTCATCTGACAGTTTACTTTCCTCAGTGAATACAGTGGAGAAAAAAATATTTAGTAGCTTTGCTTTCTCCTCATCGCTCTCTGCAACTCCCCCCTCATTACTCTGTAAAGGGGCCGACACCTTCAGGTTTATACTTTTTACCATTTATATAATTAACGAACATTTTAGGGTTAGTTTTACTCTCTTTGGCGATTAATCTCTCAGTCTCTTGTTTAGCTGCTTTTATTTGTCTTTTACATATTCTATTTTTTTCCTTATAGTTTTTCAATGCTTCCTCGCTACCCTCCTGTTTTAGTGATTTAAATGCTTTCTTTTTGTCATTTATTGCTTTCTTTACAGTTCTGTTTATCCACATTGTTTTTTTTTCTTGTTTCTTAACCTTGTATTCCCATAAGGTATGTACCTCTCCCAATTAGATATTAGGATGCTTTTAAAAATATCCCATTTTGTGGCTGTATTTTTATTTTTGAGGACTTTGTCCCAGTTAGTTGGATCTATGGCTTCTCTTAGTTGGCTAAATTTTGCTTTTTTGAAGTTTGGTATTTTTGTTCCTTCCCTAAGAAACACTGTTTTTAATGACAATTGGAAGGTTATTATTTTATGGTCACTATTTCCCAGGTGTCCCCTAACATCTGTTGTTCTGTCAGGTCTATTCGTTAATATTAAGTTACTAAGTCCAGTATGGTCTTAGTCCAGTAGGGTCCTGAACCAGTTAGGAAAGGTAATTGTCTTTGGTTATTGCCAAGAACCCGTTTCCTTTATGAGATGTTCAGGTTTCAGTTTCCCAGTCTATATCTGGGTAGTTGAAGTCCCCCATAATAACGACCTCATTCTGATTTGCTGCCTCATCTATTTCGTTTTCATGGGCACTTTGGGACATGGTTCCCTTTAAGAGGAATCTTGAAGGGGTTGTCTCATGAGAGCAACTTATCCCCTATCCAAAGGATAGTGGATAAGTGTTTGACTGGTGGGGTTCCAATGACTGGGTCACTATCACTAGAATGGAAGCCCGCTACTCCATTTAGCTCTAAGGGGCTTCTGGAGATGCCAAGTACAAAGCACTGATATGGCCAGCCATGTTGACTATGCAGGTGCTGTCAGTCAAGGAGAGATAGCCTGGAACCTCTGGAAAGCCTATCGACACCATGGAATCCTGTACTGGCTCAAAAATTATATATCTTCTGGTATTCCATCAGAATTATCACTAGTAGCTCACACAGAAGCTTCTATGATGTTTTTAATGGCAGAAATGATTGCAAGCTCTACAAAGTCAGAGTATTCCCTTTTTTCATGCCACTATGATCCCCTCTTTCACTCAGTTTTATATGGCATTGTGGCCCATGTTTCATGTATAACTGTCCACAGGTTGTTCTACAATGGGCAGTGGTGAAAATTCATGTGAGGGGAGGGCAGGGTTGTGACTTAGTTCTCAGTTATTTTAATTACTAGGTGAAATTATTGGTAGTGCACTATAATCCCTGCCTGAGAACTGTCATTATCACCAAGAACTTAGCAGAGGGGATGGTCATAAAATCAGATCAATCTAACCATGTAATGCAATTTATTGCACTGCTATCCGGACAGTCCAACTTTTTTTTGTATAACCTTGTCTTTGTGGAAGCATCTCCATCGCTGTTCAAGTGAAGTCATTCACATAGATATATAACAAGCCTTGAATATTTCTACAGCATATGTATGTAATTTCTGTTCCTAATTATTCCGGTTAACAATGACTTTTGTCTTGTTAAACATGCTATAAAAATTACAAGAAAGTTTTACTTACCAGCAGATTGAAAGCAGCCATTAACATGGGTTCAGATTTCTGCTTCAATATCCATTCCTGCCGATAATCATGAGTTTGTATTCAGAATCCTGGGCTGATGGAGACGCTTTCGTTTCTGCTAGGGTTACCCAGCACTAACAGTTTGCAAAAGCCCCACAGTTATTCTAAAACTATACATTATTGGCTAATAAACTAGCATTTAAATTACAGGCTTTCTGAATTACTTCTCTAGACTTCTGGAACACGAAACCACTTATACTTGCCAAAGATGTAAAATAAAAGGGCAAAGTACTCAGAAATATATTCCATATATTGAAAATAAAAGTACAATTCTGTACATGAATTTAGTAGCTGGAGTAACAGCATTGAAAACTTAATGATCAACACTTTTTTATTGGCAGAGTTAATTTACCATCTTTATTTTATATGACATCGTGGCACCATTATGCTCTGGAATGGCAGGCTACACAATGCTTTGCCTTCAGGCCTCAATTACTTTGCAGTATAACCTCAACTGCCATTTTGTTATGGAGATACGTATTCCACAGACTGATTTTGAATGATACAATTAAACGAAAATAGAAAACTATAGATATTTTAGAATACAGACTCTAAAAACATTTGCGCACCACAAACCTCTTTTTCTTGGGAGGAATTAGAAAGATTCATTTTAGGCATTATAGGACTTAGCAGCTGTACATAATATAGACAGAAGATATGCAGAACCCTTTCTATAAACAGCTAACCATCATTTACATAATAGTGTGCTTTTGTAGAACACAGAATAGCTATAAGAATATTAAGTTGATATGTCTCCTCTCATACTGAAGTAGTTAAATGGGTCGTCTCACTTCAGCAAATGGCATTTATCATGTAGAGAAGGTTACTACAGGGCACTTACTAATGTACTGTGATTGTCCATATTGTCTCCTTTGCTCACTAGATACATTTTTTCATCACATTATACACTGCTTATTTCTAGAGGTTATGGCCACAGTTTCAGTGCAGATACAAGGTCACAGGGATGGGGGCTGTTGTGCATGTGTGTCTATGCACAGGCCCACTGTCCCAGCGACCAGAGAGGCCAGCGCTTTTTCCTATACTGTGCAAGCGCGGCCACAGGTCGTAACCCCTGGAAACAAGCAGTGTATAATGTGATGGAAAAATTAATCAAGCCAGCAAAGGAGGCAATATGGACAAACACAATACATTAGTAAGTTATATATTAAAGGGGTTTGCCGAAATTGGATTGGTCATCAGCATCTGATCGGTGGGGGTCTGACACCCAGGATCCCTGCCGAACAGCTGTTTGAGAATGCACCAGTTCTTGCAGTTGCCCATCGGCCTTCTCCAGCTTTGCCTGAAGAAGATGGTTGAAACGTACATTGAGTTGTCGCTGCTCTGGACAGGCTGTGTGTTAGTTCAACACTGTGGACTGCACTGGCTGCAAAGTTATGAGGGCAAGTCAACATTATCAGCATTCAGGCTGTAGAATTTATTGAAACTGAATTCAGACAAATAGATCATTTTTTTAGATTATCTCCCTAGTCACTGCTGTGCAGGTTTGAGCATGTTGCTTCAGTTCATTTGTCACTGCGGTGCGAGAAAACAATGGCTGCCCCACTTGTGATATGCAGGAAAGAAGAGCAGTGTGCAGTGATTGTTTTTTGTGGTCTGAAGGTGTGCCTGGTGCCGAAATAAAAGACTTTGTGGACTGCTATCCCAGTGGAAGTTTTTGGGGATGTACTTTGTGATGGACTGTGGTATTTGGCTCTGTTGGGGATGTATAATGTGCCACAATATGGTATTGCTGGCCTCGCCTACTAGTGTCAATCAGTTTGGACCCGACTAAAAAGCAGGGCCACTTTAATTTTCCAGTCCACCCCTGGATGAAGAGGTGAAGATAGTGGTGCATCTGTGGCTAGCAGCTTAGCCTCAAACATTTTTAATGAGGGAATACAAAAGATTGTTGACAAATGGACAAAGTGTATTGAAAGAAGCGAGATTATGTGGAAAATGTGGTATATGTCTTTTCTGAAAGTTGATTAAAATAAATTCTACAGCCAGAGTGCAGATAATTTGTCCAGTGGCCAATGGCTGATTTAAAGGGTTTTGGTAGTTTAAAAACTAGGTTTTGCTTTTTCTTGTTTATGTTTTGTGTCTGGTATTGAAGCTCCATAGAATAAATGGGAATGGATTGTCATACAGACACTGGCCATGGACTGAAGTGGTGTTGTTTCACATGCAAGAAAATATCCCCTTTTCTAGCGTCAGAAAATCACTTTCATTTGGGATTACATGAAATAAGACACACACAATATTATGAGTGGCTCTGCTGTGTCACGCTAACATGTTGCCTCCTTTATGTGGAGTCCAGCTGCTTTACGTAAAGAGGTCATGTGACCTTTTTGTAAAAATGATATCTTTAGGTTTGCCATTTTTCTCCAACATTTTATTGCTTTCCAATCACAAATATATAAAATATTTGAAAAATCTGTTCCCAGTGAGAAGATAATCCTCCACATGTAGGGAGCGTGTTTCCTATCTATTTTGTCTCCTCTGTCGCCGTTAGACATACTTGAGATTTGACTTGTTTACAGAGTACAGTAAATATAAGAAATAAAGTAATGCATGAAGACGTTTCATGTTTTACTTGTCCTGATATCAGAAAAGTAACTGCATGTTTTACAGCTCCAGTTAATCATTCAATGTGAGCAATAAGAAAAGATTGTCTTCGAGCCTCTGGCAGAATTTGGATCTTACGGATGCCTTGCTCATGATACTTACCACTGTCCAGTGACCTGGAATTTCATCCAAGGGAAGACAATGAATTATACTGCAAACTGCAACGTCTTTTAAATCAAATATAGAACACACAAAAGCTACGAATCTTACAGCAACAAAATATACATGGGGTAGTAGAAAAACATGAAAACAGAGGGAGAAGAGGAGTCATATGACAAAATTCAATATACTTTTCATACTTTTCAATATATTTGCAGTATACTGTTCACCTTTTGGGAGGATTTGTGCAGATCTGGCCAGACCTGGAAAGGGAAGCATACTTACCTGCTCCCCGCTAGTGGGTCCTGGCTCCTTTACTGCCCAGCTGCTGCTGCCTCACTCAGGTCCTCCACTGTCAACGTCCGTTCTTGTGCAGCCCATGTCTGATCACAATAGTGACCTGGGTCCCTTGCGTCCCATGAATTGACGTGATGCAAGGGGGGCAGGTCACCGCTGTGACCAGTCATTGGCTGCAGTGGCCTTAAAGAGGATGCTGACAGTGGGGGACCTGACCAAGGCAGCAGGGGCCAGGCAGAAAAGGAGCCAGGAACCAGAGGAACAGAGCAGGTAAGTATACTTCCTTTCTGGCCAGGAAAAAATCCCACAAAAGGTAAACAACCCCTTTAAAGGGGTATTTTTTGTAGATACCTCCACATAGCCAGGCCCGTGAAGTCAAGCTTACTTACCTGCTTCCTGGCACTGGCTCCCCAGTCCATTCTCTTCTAGGCTTGGTCTGCTCTGCTGCTCTCCATCAGTGTAAACATCTGGTTTGACACGGCTGCAGCCAATCGCTGGCCACAGCGGTGACCTGCGCCCTTTGCATCATGACAAATGATCAAGTGACTAAACTTGCACAACCCCTTTAAGGGACGGGACTCTTTTGTCGCCTATGAAACAAGCTTGTGACAACCCCCTTTTAACCTCTGTTTTGTGCCCTGTGACATACTATTATGAATCTGTGATGGCACAGACTCAGGAGCTTGTAGGTGCCAGCTGTATATACCCAGTCAGTAGTGACTGCGGCATCTGAGCATACAGACAGAAGGAGGGGTCTCCCGGGGTTCTCCAATCAGCACTCTTCTAACGTAATCACAGGGTCCCAAGTGGTTGTCATGTCAGCCAAAGGTTTCCCAGATCTGCTGTCTTACTTCCTCCGCCTTTAGTAATAGAATGTTGGTAAAAATCCCTGTACAATGCAATATACTGTAGAAATATTGCAGTACATAGTACAAGCATTCACATAATCACAGGGCACTGAAAATAATGTAACACACTGATTAACAAAGTTTAAAGGAAAAAAATATCTAAAAAAATGCATAACAAATGTTTTTTCTTATATATAAAAATAATATAAAAGCTAAACATATTCAGAAATGTCCAGAATATAAAAATGTTGTGTTATTTACTATATGAACACCGTAAAAAAAAAAAAGAGCAGACTAGCTACACCTCTGCTTTACATAACCCCTTAATAAACGCTTAGCTGTTAAAGGGGTTGTCTTACTTCAGCAAATAGCATTTATTATGTAGATAAAGTTAATACAAGGCACTTACTAATATATTGTTATTCTCCATATTGCCTCCTTCGCTGGCTGAAGTAATTTTTCTATCACATTATACACTGCTCGTATCCATGGTTACGACCACCCTGTAATCCAGCAGCAGTGCCCATGCTTGCACACTATAGGAAAAAGCCTATGTTCATTTATGTGGTCCCGGTCACCAGAGAGGCTGGTCTTTTTTCTTTATTGTTCAAGCACGACCACCAGTGATGGATTGCAGGATGGTCATAACCCCTGGTAATGGGGCAGTGTATGATGTGATGGAAAAATGAATCCAGCCAGCAAAGAAGGCAATATGGATAATAACAATATATTAGTAAGTGCATTGTATTAACTTTCTCTATATGATAAATGCCAGACAACCCCTTTAACTTCATGTAAGTCCATGTCTGCCCATAGCATTGTAATATTACATGTAGATGGACATTTTCAACAGTTTAGTGGTGTAAATGACGAGTGAAATGTACTTCAGCTAAGAGCTAGAGTAGATTTTGGTCTAGGCGCACAGGCTACCGGAGGATGCGTCCCATCATACGTTAAGCATATCTTCCAGTGGTGTGGGGTATATTGAAGACCAGTGTAAAAGTGACCCCCCAGCTTCAATGATTTCTGATGTGGGAGACATAGGGGGTCATTCAGAACTGGCGCTGGATATGGCATATCCTCTTCATAACTCCGGTGGATTCGCCACCAGCTCTGAGGCTTTTTTAAGATTGTCATCTAAAACATTGGTCTTAATAAGTGTGCTCCTTAAAGCCAAGAGAAAGTGAATGAAAGGGTAAGAAAAGAGGGTACCTAGAGAAGAAGGCCGGATAAGAAGAAAGCTACAAGGTGGATGATGTAAGAAAGAAGGGAATGTGAAGGAAGAAAGGAAGACGGACAAGAAGGACATAACAGGTTAGGCCTTGTTTACACGTCAGTTATTTTATCAGTTATTTCTATTCCAGTTATTGTGAGTCAAAACCAGGTGTGGGTCTAAAACACAGAACAGTTGCAGATCGTTTCATTATACTTTATCTCAGTATAGCTTCCACTCCTGGTTTTGGCTCACAAAAACTGATGGAAATAACTGATCAAATAACTGATGTGTGAACAAGGCCTAAAAGGAAAAGATAGAGATAGGAGGAAGATAGGAGGGCATGGAGAGACTGCTGATCATGAAGACACAGAAGATGGAAAGTCATAGGTGAGGACACTTGGTAACTGAGAGACATGAAGGTGACAGAGCTAGGGGACTGTGTGAGATGAGAATACTGCAGAATAGCATTAGACAGAGGAGAGGGGCAGAAACATAGGACGGAGAGGTGAGGGAGCAGGAAAGCTGTTTTTGGAGACCTGGATACATATCGCATATTCACATTCGCCATTGTTGAACACCTCACACTCCTAGTCATGCTCCAAGAAGTCCTTGTGCAACCACAAAAGTTTAACCACCCACTCCCCAAACTGGCCGCAGCCGCTGCCCCCCTGGCTCCAGCTCTGGAAGGAGAGGAGGGAGGAGGCTGGGGCACGGGAGGCAGGCGCTCGGCCGGCGCACTGAACACATTGAGCTCTGCCACAGACAGGCAGCAGCAGCAGCTCCTGGTACTTGGCAGCGTTCAGCAGCAGCAGCAGCAGCAGCATCGAGGTGACTAGAGACTATTGCAGAGGCTGGAAGGTGAGAGGATCCCGGCTCCGCTCTGATCATTCCCCTTTGTGTCTCCTCCAGCAGATGATGGTGGTGATGAAGGTAGCCCTGCTGTGTGTGTATGCAGCACTGGGATGCAGTGGGGCTCTGGCAGCGGCTGCAGCAGTGACGGGCAGGTCAGACAGAGGCAATTTTCTGGATGATAAACAATGGCTCACCACTATATCCCAGTATGACAAGGACGCCGGCCACTGGAACCGATTCCGGGATGTGAGTGCACCTTTACCTATGCTTTGCACGATGCGGTGGGCACTGGTAGGAGATGGGCACAGCGCTGACAATCCTACCATCATTAACTTTTCTATCACCCTATGTGGTGCTAATGTTCTGCCAGGATTTGGTGATAAACCTCAATGCCATGATTATCCAGGGCAATGCCAGGGGGTGACTAGATGTAGATGCAGCTGATGTGCAAAGTACTGTCATACCAATGTAACCCATAGGCATCCCTGCCTGGTACTGCCCAGAGAAGCTGGCCTGCTAGTTTTTAGGTAGAAGAGGTGCCTCTTATTTGCCCTCTCAGCCTCAGTCCCAGGCCCATAGTAATGTTTTATGACACACACTGTAGTTATTGCCTGTCTGCTCTGTTACCTATGTGTCCAGATGCTAGACCATGCATGGTTATGGCATGGAGAAGATGTAGAATGCAGCACTTAGGTGTTACCAGACAGAGTACAAGCAATCACTCCTAGAGGGCTGGAGGCTCCTCACAATGTTCAGTGTGACTTCCCAGGAGTCAGACATGTGGTGTGTGCCACCTTCAGCAATGTGGTAAATGTCTGGACAAGCCACACCATGGTGCTTGTTTGCTGCAAGCCTCTGCCCCTGACAGGTGGAGGTGACAACAGCAACAAATCTGTCCATGCTGTCACATCAGTGTGTTTTGTGAGCTCATTAGGGTCTGTTCAGTGTAAGAACTGGAATTGTGGATTTCTGGATCATTTAAGGTTTTTTTTTATTTTGTCTAGTAAAAAGTTGTGGAAATTAAAGTATTACAGTATTAACGGGAAATGTATTAGCCATTTACGGAGGCTCCAAACATGATGACTTTCCTGCTGATTGCATCCATAACTATTTTAGCATTAATTGCTATGGAACTGAAACAATGTCTTCTAGGCTGACCAATGTTATTTATCGTCCTCCTTTGGAACATCTAACATCTACAAAGCTGGTGCTTTAGAATATTATATATATATATATATATATATAGTGACTTATAATTTCCCAGTAGGCAACAATCTTGCAAACATGGAAGAAATTTTCCATAAACTATTTCAACCATCTCAAAATCTCATTGCTTCCTGAAGAACTCTTCCAATATCAGATGTTCATCTAATACATACAAATTGTCAGTTTCAGTCCTGCAGTCATATAAATCATACCGGTTGTCACTTTAATTCCTGATGTGCCCATCCATGCCTAACGCAGCGTCACTGTTGCATTGAAGCGCTACATTTATTAAGTAGTCTTGGTAATATTCCCAGTGGTACGCTGGCAGTGAAAGATTACTGGGTACATAGTGACTCTTGACCCCTGGTTTTAGAATTTACCGTTTAGACTCGTCCCGCTCAATGTTAGTTCTGCACTTGATTGACACTAAGGTAAAAATGTTATACAATTGGAATTTGTATGGGTTATTTCAGGAGTTAAGCATCTGAATTATTTTTAAGTCCCTGGATATTTTACTAGAAAGCCGACCTGAAGTCAATTTAGTGGGAATTCTGACAAATCCTTCAGTTTAATTCCGAATTATATCACATAAATAGGTTATGGCAGCCTGGCAGTTACATAAGTTATGTGATTATGTGAGCAGTATTTATGGTACATGTAGTACCATATTTTTGGTTTACTAATGCATTTTGCAGAAAGTTAAGCTAACAGTATAATAGCCAATGAAGCTAAAGAAATAGGGGGTCATTTACTGGCATTTCACACACCAGTCTTGGTAAAAAAAAAAGCCACCAGAGTAAAACTACTTTCACATATGCGTTTTTGCCGCCAGGTTTTCAGATCCGGCATGGGATCTCATAACCACAGGACTTTTCGGATATGGCACTAAAACCATTGTAAGTCAATGGGTGCTGGATCCAGTTTCTTCATGTCCAAAATTGACTTACATGGTTTTTGGTGCACCCCATTTGCTTGCAACGGTTTTGTGTCCAGCACGGGAATGCAACAAACCGGAACGAAATGCATTCTGGTGCACTCCATTTTGATCTGTTCAGTTTTTTCCCCATTGAAAATGAAGGGGGCCAAAACCGTTTTTCCCCGGTTTTGAGATTCTCTGGCGGATCTAAAAACCAGAAAGGAAAAGGCAGATGTGAAAGTAGCTTAAGATGCAGCCAATTTACTAAGAGGTACATGCCTCTTAATACGTTTCTCACATCTGTGATGTCCATGCGCCATATGCTGGCATTGATTTTAGTTAAAATTTGTGCCAGTTTTCTGGCATAAAGTTAAGTAAATGTGTTGGACCACATTGGCCCTGCCCTCTTCTTCAAAGTTTTACAAACTTTTTATAAGTCACCAATTTGTGTGCAAATAAAAACAAAAATTCTGACTGTTGTATACTTGAAAAAAACGGCTTGAATGTTTTGTACTGTAACTCATCCACATAGTCTCATGTGAAATTTTAGGCAACCCTTGTGTCTAACTAACGCCACTGCATTGAATTCCCACAGGTCAGATACCGATGAACTATTCAGAGGATGGATCATCAGTATAAAAGTCTTGAAAACCGCTTTAATACACAGTAACAATTTATATTGCGTACTAAAGTTAATATAATGGAAAAACATGAAACATAAAATTTCTGATGGGCAAAGGTTTGGACAGTGCATTGATTAGTGCTCAGCAATGCCCCCTTTAACAAAAATCAAAGCTTTCAGGTGTACTTTGTAGGCAGATAACAGTCTATGTAGTCTTGCTTTAGAATTTTTCCTCACCCTTCCTTGCAGAATGCTTCAACAGTAGTTCAGTAATATTCTTTGGTCATCTTTTGTTTTTGAAGTACTTCAAGGTTGAGTTTGAAGGTTGCTTTGGATTATTGTCTAGCAATACCCAGCTTCTTTTCTTCACTGACTGTGGACAGTAGGATTAAAGTGCCTTTCCAAATTTCCTGCCTAACTTTTCAAGTGCCGCCAGACATGTGATGTTTAGCTGCCAAGGCAGCCATGCTACACCTGAAATTACCATCGGGAAATGTGTAGGTCACGTTAATGTCACTGTAAGGGTGTTTTACGCATGCCATTTTTTGTCAGTTTTTCATGCCATTTTTTAGCCAAACCAAGGCGTAAATTCAGTGAAATGGAAAATATAAAGGAAGGATTCACTTCTTCCATCTGAATCTGCTTCTGGCTTCGGCTCAAAATACCAAATCAAAAACTACAATAGTGTTTTTTTCAAAAACACTGTGTGTAAAACAGCCCTAACAGTCGGCATCTTACGTGTACATCATATTTGTGCAAGCAGTACTGTACATTGAATTGGTTTACCACTGTAATTTCTTTAAAGTGAGGAAGTGGTTTCGCTTTGCATACCTGGCCCTCCTACAAATGATTAGAATTTGAGATTTTAGTTGAAGATCCAACCTTGAGCTTAACAGTTTCTATTAAAGGGGTTGTCTCCTTTTTGGCTACATGTGACCAATGTGTATGTAAGTTGAATATATATGGCATTTATTAATATGGTCTTCGTTGATATTCTGTGCTGTTTGCTATATGTCATAAGCCATGTCCTCTCATTACGCAAATCTTCTAGGCCATCCACATTGAGGCCCTTTCCATAAGATAGCTGCTGATGGAGCAGCATGTGACCAGACACATCACTCAGCCTCCTCCATTTAAACGCACTAAACTTCTAGCAGCGTACTTGATTGCAGGTGCAGTGTACTTGAATAGAGGAGACATCACATGGAGGTGATTACCTGGTCACATGACCCTCCATCAGCGGCCGTCTTATGGACAGGATCTCTGTGTGGGCAGCACAAAAGACTTGGTAAACAAGGAGACATACCTTATGAAATATAGAAAATGGTGCACAACAAAGGCTATATTAGTAAGGGCCATAAAATCATCTCACAAACACATTGGTCAACAGTAACCAGAAAATCCTTTAAAGAGGTTTTCCGGGCACAAAAGATGTTTTATCTGGCTGCTGCATAAGGGAACAACAAATAATCTAATACGTTCCTCTTAAGTAGAATCTGTTACCATGAAATTCCATGCAGTCTGCAGGTAGCATGTTATACAGTCATGGCCAAAAGTTTTGAGAATGATACAAATATTAATTTTTACAAAGTCTACTGCTTCAGTTTTTATAATGGCAATTTGCATATACTCCAGAATGTTATAAAGAGTGATCAGCTTAACAGCAATTACTTGCAAAGTCAATATTTGCCTAGAAAATGAACTTTATCCCCCAAAACACATTTCAACATCATTGCAGCCCTGCCTTAAAAGGACCAGCTAACATCGTTTCAGTGATTGCTCCATTAACACAGGTGTGGGTGTTGATGAGGACAGGGCTGGAGATCAATCTGTCATAATTAAGTAAGAATGACACCACTGGACACTTTAAAAGGAGGCTGGTGCTTGGCATCATTGTTTCTCTTCTGTTAACCATGGTTATCTATAAAGAAACACGTGCAGTCATCATTGCACTGCACAAAAATGGCCTAACAAGAAAGAGTATCGCAGCTAGAAAGATTGCACCTCAGTCAACAATCTATCGCATCATCAAGAACTTCAAGGAGAGAGGTTCCACTGTTGCCAAAAAGTCTCCAGGGCGCCCAAGAAAGACCAGCAAGCGTCAGGACCATCTCTTAAAAGTGTTTCAGCTGCGGGATCGGGCTACTAGCAGTGCAGAGCTTGCTCAGGAATGGCAGCAGGCAGGTGTGAGTGCATCTGCACGCACTGTGAGGCGGAGACTCTTGGAGCAAGGCCTGGTCTCAAGGAGGGCAGCAAAGAAGCCACTTCTCTCCAGAAAAAACATCAGGGACAGACTGATATTCTGCAAAAGGTACAGGGAGTGGACTGCTGAGGAATGGGGTAAAGTAATTTTCTCTGATGAATCCCCTTTCGATTGTTTGGGACATCTGGAAAACAGCTTATTCGGAGAAGACGAGGTGAGCGCTACCACCAGTCTTGTCTCATGCCAACTGTAAAGCATCCTGAAACCATTCATGTGTGGGGTTGCTTCTTAGCCAAGGGAATCGGCTCTCTCACAGTCTTGCCTAAAAACACAGCCATGAATAAAGAATGGTACCAGAATGTCCTCCGAGAGCAACTTCTCCCAACCGTCCAAGAGCAGTTTGGCGATCAACAATGCCTTTTCCAGCATGATGGAGCACCTTGCCATAAAGCAAAGGTGATAACTAAATGGCTCAGGGAACAAAACATAGAGATTTTGGGTCCATGGCCTGGAAACTCCCCAGATCTTAATCCCATTGAGAACTTGTGGTCAATCATCAAGAGATGGGTGGACAAACAAAAACCTACAAATTCTGACAAAATGCTAGCATTGATTGTGCAAGAATGGACTGCTATCAGTCAGGATTTGGTCCAGAAGTTGATTGAGAGCATGCCAGGGAGAATTGCAGAGGTCCTGAAGAAGAAGGGTCAACACTGCAAATATTGACTTGCTGCATTAACTCATTCTAACTGTCAATATAAGCTTTTGTTACTCATAATATGATTGCAATTATATTTCTGTATGTGATAAAAACATCTGACAAACACACATAAAAACCAGAGGGCAGCAGATCATGTGAAAATATAATATTTGTGTCATTCTCAAAACTTTTGGCCATGACTGTAGAGCAGAAGGAACTGAGCAGATTGGTATATGTTTGTTTAATGCTGATGACCTATTCTCAGGATAGGTTATTAGATCAGTGGCGTGTCCCACTATTGACATCCCTGAGGATTACCTGTTTGAAGAGGCTGTGGCGCTCATGCAGCCTCTTTGTAGGCCAGTGACATCACGGTCTTCATTCAAATGAACTAGACTCATCTCCATCACGTTCACTAGACGGTGCTTTGCTTGGTAAGCTGTGAGGCACCAGCACAAACAGCTGATCGGCGGGGGTTCCGGGAGTTGAACACCGACAGATTAGATACTGATAACCTATCTATCTATCTATCTATCTATCTATCTATCTATCTATCTATCTATCTAATATTTATCTATCCCTATTTCTAATTCTCCTGAAAATTCTGTTTCTGATTCTGAATGTCTCTCATCCTTTTCATTATTTTAATATTCTAAAGCTGTATTTTATTTTGACACATTTTCAAGACAGAAGAAAAACACCAAAATAAAACTGGCACCAATATACGTTGTTCCTAAATCCAGAAGCCCTAATAATGAAGTCTATTTAGCCATCCTTGATTGTGTATTGCTCTGAAAACAAAGCTGTGTTGAAGAAGACAAAGCCATTGCAGATATCTGCATAATGATTCCCGCTCAGATTTCACAGCTGAAACTAAAACGTCAATGGCACCAGCTGGGCTATACCTAAGGACAACGAAATAACATAGGGTGATGCCAGAAAAGCCAGTATAAATGTAGCCAACATAGACCTACGCTGCTCTTATCTGATGTTGGAATCAGCATTTAGTAATCCATCTGCAGGTTCTAATGTCATGTTGGAGATAAGAACATAAGATAATAAAAAGCTGAGTACATCTTATTTAACTTAATTCCAAAATGCAGTACAGTACAAGATTACTGTAGAGAACGTCATAACCTAATTATCCCTAACTTTTTCATATAAGTAAAACTGTTTTGATTTTCTAGGAATGTACCTGTCCTATGTTTTTTAAACTTGCCCACCAATCACTTTTATCTTGGTTGTCATGACAAAGTCCAAGGAACCATATGGTATAATACAACATGACCTTGCAGCATGACCCTACATGATGTTATGCCCTTTGGTTAGCACAGTTGCCACGCTGGGGTCCTGGGTTCAAATCTGGTCAAGGGCAACATCGGCATGCAGGGCTATGTTAACACATCGGTGGAACCAGGGCATAAATGTCATGAGTGGGCCCTATCATCCTGAATATTCTCATATCCTTAGTAGACTGTCAGGTACTGTACTGCGTTACTATGGTCTCTATACTATGTTCTACTACTGTCTTATATAATGTAATATACCTCCCAACTTTTTAGGAGGGATACTATCACATTTTTTGACACTAAGCCACATCTCTAACTCCACCCAATACATATCTATACACACCCAATCCCCCTGAGACCCGTTTTTAGGTTCATATTTTTTGATCATCCTGCTCACCTTCTGAACACCTCATTGAGCTGCCTCCAGTACTTTGCACGCTATGCTCCCCAATACTATACTACAGAAACAGATAGTCCCTTTTGAAATACTAATACCACATGGACAGCAGTGCCTCAATAAATATTGACACAGTGCTCTCAAAATTGCAACAAACAAATAGTGCCCCCTGCAGTAATAATCACGTAAACATAGTGTCCCTCAAAAAAACAGTGCTAAGCTGATATTGTGCCAGGGTGCCTCTGACAGTAATAGTGTTCCTAAAAGTTCCACCAATAGTAATAATTTTCTCCCCAAGTGCCCTTAGTGATAATAGTGCCCCTACAGTTCCCCATGGTCTTCTAGTAGTAATAAAGCCCACCATAACAACTCTGTAGTAATAATGCCTCCTTATAATGTGTACCAGTACATAAGATGCCACCTTAGAATGTGTGCCAGTAGAAAAAATGCCCCCTTATAATATGTGCCAGTACAAAAATGCTCCCTTCTGATGTATGCCAGTACAAAAGTACCCTCTTATAATGTGTGCCTATAGAAAAATACCCCCTTATAATGCATGCCATTAGAAAAATGCTCACTTATAATGTGTCCCAGTACAAAAAATACCTCCTTATAACATACAAGTACCTCCAGTAGAACCAGTTTCCCCAAGTGCCCTCCCAAGCTGCTGAAGAAAAATAAAAAACATAAATACCTCCATGCCGCTGTCAGCCTGGCCTCTTCCTGTGTCCTGAGCTGTATCTTGTCCAGCTTAGATGGAGCAGTGATGATGATGCCTATAAGAGTGAACGGTGGGGCCAGGGAGACATTGCTCCCGTGCACCGCCACAGCATCTAACTGTAACACAGTTGAATATCAATGGGCCGTCACGTGACACGTCAAACAGCTGATGAGAGGGGGTGCCAGGTGTCAAACTCCCAGTGATTAGACATAGATGACCTACAGTATCCTGTAGGATAGAGCATCAATAATAGTACCGGCAACAGCTTTAATTTTGCTGTACTTCACTGTATTATACTTAGGATTTCCTCCACGAAAATCCATGCAGAAAAACCCCACATACACATTGTGTGCATATAGCTCTATACCTCTGAAACATTGGCTTCCTGTGCGTTAACACTAATGGATGTTGGGGAACACCAATGTATATGACAGCCACTGACTACCTGCCTTTTAGCCTCTTATGTTAGAAAAGGTTGTAACAAATGTTAGTCTTTGTTGTTACTTTCAGAGTAAATTCATGTAATTCAGTCCAGTAAGTTCTGTGAAGCTACAAATCTGGGTTAGTTTTATAGAAAATGGGGCCCTAGGCAACAAAGGTAGGGCCTGCACCACTTGACATTTAAATCTTATATAACACCAACATACAGTACCAAGATAGTACAGATACTGGGCCCTATCAACATCAAGTTTTTGGTTACATTTAGCATACAGTATATGCCCGAAAAGCTCTTGAGACACACACTAGATGTTTCAATGGTAGCCATCAGACTGTCCTTTTGACCTTTTATGTGCCAACCTTGGCTTCAAACACCCCCTGATTATACGGAAGCCAAGGTTCGCACATAACAGGTAGGAAATAGTGTTAGGTTCCCGTTCTTCAGAGATCACCTTGACTATTTGGTGGACGGGCCCAGATAATTTTGTACAAAATATATTTGCCAAGAATCTCTAATTTATCAACAAGCATAGCATTAGCTCCAGAATACTTCATATCTCTATGGCATTTGTGCTTTATCTGGTTAGGAGTGTGCCGTTGCATTGTATGTCCTTGTGCAATCAGCCATAGCAACGTGCACCTGCGCATTGGGATGTGCTGACTGAAATCCCCTTTTTTTCTTTGTAAGAAGATAAAACATATTCCAAACATTCCTGTTCGTCCTTTGTGTCTATTCCATGTCCAGAAAAAATTATTTTATTCTGCTGGAAACAGCTCCAAAGTGCCTGGCTGGGTGGGGAGGGCTGCTTTAGCTGCTCATATCTAGGAATTGGTAGCAGCTACAATAAATATGTATTTTGTTTGTTTGAAAGCTGGTATTTCAAGCTTTTAGGCAATACCAGAATCACAGCATTACATCAACTATATTGAAAGATATAGCTGATAGAAATCGGAATGGCAAAGAATGCAGTAAAAGTAAGAACAGGTTTCACTGATTTCGCTTCTGACTTGGTTTCTAAGAGCTATATCTTCCGATATAATTGATACAGTGATGTTGTTCTGGTATTGTCTGAAATGCCAGCTTTCAAATAAGAAGCCCATATCTCTAGCTGCTACCAAACCAGAGATATGAATAGCTAAAGCAGTCCTCCTCTCTTCTTAAGTTTGCCTTGGGCACAGGGAGCTGTTTCCAGCAGATAAAAAACACTTTTCTGGACATGGCACATGTTTAGAATGTGTCTGCAATCTTCTGTGGGGAAATGCTGTTAGTTATATAGGTGAAAATGATGTGGCAGTTTCCCTTTAAACATGTATGTCATGTTCTGTTCATGAGCGTTTCATGACAGATACTATAGGTGATGAATGCCTACGATGGAGCTAATGATGGACACCTGACAGGGGCTACATAGGCTACAATGACATCAGCAGAGGTGACTATAGTCTGCAGGTGACTGGTGCCATCCGTCACAGCCTCTGATTAATGTATAAGGTGGGAGCTGTATCTGGCATATACAAATAGAGGCCAAAGACTCTATGTGGACGCAGCCTTACCAATAGTTATTTACAGCTGGTTCATTGAATATCTGTGATCATAGCAGATTTATTTAAAGGGGTTGGCCGAGTTATTTTTTTGTTCTTTATGTTTCTAACTTGTCAGGTATAACAACTTTCCCATATACTTTGTGTTTCTAAAGCTGCTGGTTTCTCAGAGTTGACTGAGGGTCACATGACCTGTGATGTCAGCTTATCTCCCTGGTCTGTGATGTTTTGTGCACAAGCCTCAGAGTTCAGATAACAGTCTGTACACGAGACGTCACTGGCCACTCCCCCTTTCTTTGCCGGGCTCCTGCTATCTGCTCTCTCCGTGGATTCCTTCAGATAAAACATTAACCCCTTCAGCCAGAACACACTGAGGGCTCAAGGCTTTACAGCAAATAGTAGCTGCAGCAGTGAGAAGAGACAAATGCTGGGCAAGGAGCTATAGAGGAATTGTACAAGAACAGGTAGGGAGAAATTCCTGTGTGAGATTGTTGTCATTGCATGTAAACAAAGGCCAGAAGAGAACCAGGGAAATGAGGAAATATAGATTTTTTTTTTTTTGCCTAAAACTTACTGAACTTAGTTATATATTGCTGCCCATCAGATTTACAGCGCTATTTACAGCGCTATATATTTTTTTCATAACTTAGACAACCCCTTTAACTCTTTAAATACCAAGTCTGTTTTCGAACCATAGGATTAATTTTTTCATTTTTGTGTTGCCCCATTAAGAGCTGTAACTTTTTTTTTTTTTTACATTTTTCTGTTGACATGCTTTGTTTTTTACAGCATATAGCATGTACCAAATATATATGATTTTTTTTTAGGTTTTTATATTTATTACTAATAACAGCACATCTAATGCAAAGAAACTTTTTTAAGCAGCCACATTCTTTGAATCATTTTTTTATTTATTTTTTGTTTGTATGGCTGTATGTGGGATTGTTTTCAGTGGTATGAGATAGTTTTCATGGTATCAGTTTTGGGGTACTTGGGACATTTAACATTTATTGTTGTTTTGGGGAGTGGATGGGAAGAAAATCAATTCAGCTTTTATTTATTGTGTTTGTTTTTCGTACTTCGTTGTACTTGTTTAGTTATATTATTATTTGAACTTTATTATACCGTTAGTGATGATTGTAGTAATGGCGTGTTTGTGTGTGGAGGGGGTAGTTACCACTTTACAAAACAGAAGCAGTTTTTGTGGAAAAAGTGGGACAGATTTACTAATCCTGGCTTACTTTTACACAGTGTAAATTTAGACAATCTAAAGGTGCGCCAAATTTATTACATTGGCTCATGCTGGATGATAAAAATTTAGTGCGTGGCTAGACAATAAACGTTATTAACATTTCATTTTTTTTTTTTCGTTCACCATGGGACTTCACAATACGACAGTTTGATCTAGTGCTTTGATATACTCAATATGCCGAAGTATTATAGCCTGTGATTGTAAAACTGGCAGACTGTCTATAATATACTATAATATAATACTATAATAGGCAGGTCTAAAGACCTTTTGTAAAGCCCCTGGGCTGCCAGTGCAACTTGCAGTTTTATTTGGAGGGTCGGCAATAGCGACAGAAGGAGACACTTCCTCACATTGTCTCATGTACCTGTCACGAACCAGCAGGTGTGGACCCACTGTGCCTCGCGCCCTACCTCCTCTAAGGGCGTTGTCTAAGTGAAACCCCTCGATCTTTACAAATACCCCTGATGGTGGGGATAGACTTTCCGAGGGGGAACACCAGGTCGCTTCCTCCTGAGGAGGCTCGAGACACGAGGCAGATGGTCCAGGGGGACCAGGAGATACCTGCGAAGGTACCAGTGGTACAGCGGTGGTCAACAGGCCGGGTCGTATCCAGGAGAGGCAATACAGGACCGAAGGATGAGGCAGAGGCGGAGTCAGAGAGGCAATGGGTCAGGGCAGGCGGCACAAGAACGAGTCAGGCAATCCGAGTCGGCAACGGGAAGGTCAATGCAGGCAGGCAGAAGGCGGAGTCTGGTACACCCGCGGGAGTCAGAGCACAGGAGCATAAACAGGAACAACACAACCTAAGGCAAGATAAGGACCTTGACACTGAGGCATCTTGGGAGAGGGCTGAGCAACTTAAATAGGTCCAGGGTTGGTCAATGAGGACACGTGACCAACCCACATGACCTAGCATGGTCACATGATCAAAGCACATGATCAAACCTGCTCCAGCCCAGAGGGAGTGATGTAAGAACAAGGATGTAAGCCAGGGCTGGATGGAAACTCTGGAGCGGATCATAGTGCAACAGCACTTACACAGCCAGAGCCCAGGACTGCAGCGGTAAACGGAACCACAAGCTCACCGCTGAACATGACGCCCAGGACGGCAGCGGTAAGCAGGGGTACAGCGGCGCCCAGTAGCCGCTGTTACAGTACCGTAGATGTACTGAAAATGAATCTGGCATCCAAAAATAAGTTTGTTAAAATTAAATAAGCAAAAATAATGGACTATAATGATAGACAGCAATCTCTTTAAGAAGATCCCATTGATTTGATTCCTTCTACGTTTGTGCCACTCTAGAGGACTATTGGAAATAGAAAAAATATCAACCAGCCGTTCATATGTGCCTTGATTTAGAATTAACAGAGATAATTCTTGATTGTTTGTATGAGATGTTATGTCAACCAAGCATTTATTTTTTTCTCAGTTTGCTATGACTAAACCAACACAAATAAACATAATACTACATCTTAGAAAAATCATATAAAGCATTTGTTCTTACCCCTCTGCTGCTCATTATGTTTGTCATGAATCAGAAACTTGATGAAGGTTGCATTGTTGAACAGAGTAATTTAATGAACAAGAACATGACTCTGTAAGTAAAGCAATGATGCTGGATGAAAATATATGCAGTAGCATCCTTCAGTAGCCTTCACGTAGGAGGTGGACCCAAAGCAAAAATTTAAGGATGCACACAATGCAGCAACCATTCTGGTACATCCAGTACATGCAGGGATACCCTAGTACTAGTGCTTGTTTACATCCCTTACTCATTCTTTGTATTAGAGATGGGCTAGGTCAGTGATGGCTAACCTCTAGCACTCCAGCTGTGGTGAAACTTCAACTCCCAGCATGCTCCATTCATTTCTGTGGAGGTCTGAAAACAGCTAAGCAAGTGTGCTTCTTGGGAGTTGCAGTTTTACCAGAGCTGAAGTGCTAGAGCCATCACAGGGCTTGGTTATCTTTAGCAACTACATTCTGTGGGAGTCCTGTGGGAGTTCATCACACTCAAGAATAATGAAGACAACCTGGGTTGATCTACTTTTCCACATGCTTCATAGCAGCAGAAGGGAGTGTGTCTATGGTACATTTGCTCTTGGCCTGCCCGGTTGACACATTTATTGCTAATTGAGCATTTTTGAGAACAGCTAGGACTTTGCAACCAACGAATTTGCAGGATCTACAGGCCCAGCTAGAACATCTTTGGGCAAATGTTCCACCGGGTACCAGACAGAACCCCCATGACTCCATGCCAGGGGCGGACATACCACCTGTGCAGCATGTTCAGCTGCACAGGGGCCCAGAGAGGGAGGGGGGCCCTTCCCATTGCCAGCTGAGGTGTGGGGGATGGGGCCCTGATGAGGAATTACTGTGAATCTGCTGCTGTTCTGCCTTTACTCCAACATTGAAGGACCTGCGATGACATCATAGTCATGTGATCTTTTCAGCAGTGGTAGTGGTTGTAGGACCTGTGATGAGGTCACCGTCATGTGAGGTCATGTAAGTGCCAGAGACATGCTGGGAGATGTGGTTCTCCCCATTATACCTCCTCCCTGCTTAGTGGGAGGAAAACATGTCATTTAACTGGGTCTGTATGTTAGAGGGAGGGGAGGGGTGTTAGTTACATGGGACTGTATGTTACTGAAGATTGGGGAGAGATGACTGGTGTTATTTACATGGGACTGGAGGGTATGGAGTGATGTTATTTACATGGGGCTATGTGTTGGAGGGAGCTGAAGGAGGGGATTTAAGTTATTTACATGGGACTGTATGTTATAGAATACTGTAAGGAAGAGATATGTTATTTACATGGGACTGTATGTTATAGAAGATTGTGGTGAGAGGACTGGATATTATAGAGGACTGGAGGATATGGAGTGATGTTATTTATATGGGGCTATGCCTTGGAGTAAGCTGAAGGAGGGGATTTAAGTTATTTACATGGGACTGTATGGTATAGAAGACTGGTGGGAGAGGAATGGTGTTATTTACATGGGACTGTATGGTATAGAAGACTGGAGGGAGAGGAGTGATGTTATTTACATGGAACTGTATTATATAGAAGACTGTAAGGAAGAGAGGTTATTTATATGGGACGGTATCATATAGAAAACTGGTGGGAGAGGACTGGTGTTATTTACTTGGGACTGCATGGTATAGAAGACTGGACGGACAGGATAAGCATTATAATTTATGGGGGCCCTACAGAGAATATAACTCTAGGGGGTATGGCAGGAGGCATTATAATTACAGGGAGCACTGCAGATAACATTGTAAATACTGTGGGCAGTGGTGGCGGGCATTAATACTGAGGGCTGCCCTATAGATTGGCATTATTTCCATTTGGGTGCCCTATAGGGAACCTTATTATCACTGGGGGTACTATGGGGAGGGAGGGACTTCCACCTAGCAGTGATGTCACTGGCACTAATGGACAGGCTTTAGCACCGCTCTAGCCTGTAAAGCCGCCCATCAGTGCCAGTGACATCTCCGCTTAGCAGTGTAAAAATGTAAACAAAACAGCCCAGGGCAAGGGAGAGCGTCAGTGTATGAAAGGTCAGAGGGGCTGAGTAGGGGGAGAAGGGGTTTATGTTGGGGGGGGCAGGTACATTCCTTGCACAGGGGCCCTCTGCTGTCTGTGTCCGCCACTGCTCCATGCGCATCTGTATCTTGTCAGTATATCAGTATGTATGTAAGGACAGTTATGTACGTATATATTATATAGCAACTTCTTCCTGCCTCCCTGCACTACCTGTTTTGAGTGCTTACCACTCACATAGGCATCGGCTGGTTCATAAGTCAGCACGCCGGGAGTGCCAGGCCCTACACATTAGCAAAAAAAATAAAAATCGGCAGTTACACTTTAAGCTGCATATATACTTGATTACCACAGCAATATCCCATGTGAGGCAGCAATCTACCAGTATTAAGGTGAAATTCAGCGTCAAGCCTCAATCGTCCGTTTATATGTATTCAGTTTCCATATGGTTGGAATTTACACTCTTTGGGGATTGTTCATTTTAATTAAACCAGCATATAGGAGATCAACACCAATACACAGGCCAGCACACCATTTGTGAGGGATAACAAATTTAGGTCTAAATCAGTTTCCCTGTATCCACACGTTTTTAACCATTTTTTTTTTTTGGGGGGGGGGGGGGCTCGAGAGATAACACATGCTCCCTGCATGGCCTTTCAAAAAAAAGACACAGGCTTGCATAAGGTGCTGGCAGTCCAGGAGACTGTCCATCTTTTTAGCCATTCTCATGTGTTGAGGAACACTCTCCTGACATTGCAGCATCAGAATGGTATGCAGCTACACTGCTTAATCTGCAACATTCCAACTCGCTTGAATTCAACATTGCACATGCTCAAGCATCTGTACAAGCAGCGGAAAGCCGTGAATGATTTGGTCATGTACCAGACAACCTCAACATGGAGCACGTGTTGTTTCCAGGTTGTGCAGTGGCAGCTCATGTCGTTCATGCTGCAGTTGTCCCTCATCCCCCTCATATATTTTTGAAGAGAAGATTATGCTCATGCAACAGGTGGCCCGGTAACTGTTAGAGACCTATAATTAGAAATTCCCATGGGGGAGGAGGAGGAGATGCTGCCACTTGAGAAGGAGGAAGAGTAGTTGGAGTTGTAGGAGAAAGAGAATGATGATGACAGTGACACCGGCCACGACACTCAATCGTCTCAGTGGGGGGTGGAGCCAGAAAGAAGTGGCTCCTTGGGCACATTGGCCAGAATGGCAACCAGTATGCTCGCTTGCTTATGCGGTGACAGGAGTATAGTTGACATCAAACAGTCTGATGATTACTGGATAGTCATGCTTTTAGACCCTCGATACAAAATGGGAGAATGTTTTCCTCTGGTAGAAAGGGAGCACAAATTATGTTACTACTAGTGATGAGCGAGCATGCTCGGCTGAACTTGCTGTCTGGCCGAGCATGCCTGCGCTCGGGTCCACTTGGTGTTCAGCCAAACACCGAGTGTACTCGAGCGCAAAGCTCGAGTCCCCTCCCTGCACCAAGACGGATCCGTCATGACCCCAATGCAAGTCAATGGGGACGGATCCAGTTGGTGTGACACACTAGTAAATGGATCCGTCCTCCATTGACTTTCAATGGAGTTCATGACGGATCCGTCCTTACCTTTCCCAGCTGCTCCCTCCTCCCTCCAGCAGGTGGTGCTGTGGTAAAACTTACCACTCTGCGCGCCGTCTTTCCTGCTGGAACAGGTCGGGAGCTACGGGGAAATGTAAGTAGTGTCAGTGTCTGTGTGCTTTTTTTTATTTTATTTGGGGGACTTGTGTAAATCAGGCACCCCCCGCTCTTCCGAGCGAGGGGTGCCTGGTTTAGTCCCATAGACTTCAATTATGGTCAGATGCTTGGCCGAACACTCGAGCACCCCCGAGCACCTGGGTGCTCGATCAACATTAGTTACTACTAGTAAACACCGTGGACGCAACTATAAAGGCTATACTGCTATAATGTTATTGAACTTATTGTATATTACTGCAAGATACAGTTCAGTGTTATAGGAAAAACAATTCTGCAATACCACCATTATTATACCGGTGTTTTTGAATGCATTGTATGTTACTGCAAGATACTGTTCAATGTTGTAGTAAAAGCAATACTGCAATAACACCATTATTATATCTGTGTTACTGAACATATTATATGTTGCTGCAAAATATAATTCAATGTTATAGCATAAGAATTTTATTGAAATAACACCATTATTATGCATGTTTAATTGACCATATTGTATAGTACTGCAAGATACCATTAATTGTTACAGCAAACACATTTTACTGAAAAAACTGCATTATTACCATTGTAAATTATCAATACCAATACCAGTGTGCAGTGTGTTTTTGCAGAAAGGAGTAACATTTAATTGCACGTCCATCTTTTTGCAACAGAGAAAACACTTGCCTTTTTTGTAGTACCGTTTAATAGTCTGTGTACTAAGTTTAACCTCTTTGTGACCACCCATACGCCTTTTTTATGATGGTCACTAAGGGGCCTTAGGCTGGGCCACTGCCTTTTTACAGTGTTCTAGTCTAAGTGCTGCATGGGTCTCCTGTGCAGTGAAGAGCGGAGGCATGGATCTAACCACTCCGTTTAACCCCTTACATTCCCGTGGTGTGTAAGCAATTACAGAAGGAGCGAATTCCCTCTGTCTCCCATCGGCACCTTGCAAATTATGCCAGTGCAGGCAGGCCAGGGCCTAATGTAGGTTCCAGGTCTGCCCCCAGCATTTTCTAGCAGGCTGTGCTCACTGGCACAGCCTGCTGGTGAATGTCAGAATAGCACTGACATTAAAATACATTGTCCTATAAGAATTTTGCAATGTATTCTAGAAGCAATCAAAAGATCGCCTATTATAGTCCCCTTGTAGGACTATTAAATTGTTAGAAAAAATTACATACTCATCCTGCAAAAATCAAGCCCACATAGCTCTGTAGAAAGAAAAATAAAAAAGTTATGTGTTTTGGGATGCACAAATGCAAAAATATTTTCTATTTTTAAAAAAAGTGTTTTTATTGTGCAAAAGTAGTACAACTAAATATATATACAGTACAGACCAAAAGTTTGGACACACCTTATCATTCAAAGAGTTTTCTGTATTTTCATGGCTATGAAAATTGTAGATTCACACTGAAGGCATCAAAACTATGAATTAACACATGTGGAATTATATACTTAACAAAAAAGTGTGAAACAACTGAAAATATGTCTTATATTCTAGGTTCTTCAAAGTAGCCACCTTTTGCTTTGATTGCTGCTTTGCACACTCTTGGCATTCTCTTGATGAGCTTCAAGAGGTAGTCACCTGAAATGGTTTTCACTTCACAGGTGTGCCCTGTCAGGTTTAATAAGTGGGATTTCTTGCCAAGGAGAATGCCAAGAGTGTGCAAAGCAGTAATCAAAGCAAAAGGTGGCTACTTTGAAGAACCTAGAATATAAGACATATTTTCAGTTGTTTCACACTTTTTTGTTAAGTATATAATTCCACGTGTTAATTCATAGTTTTGATGCCTTCAGTGTGAATCTACAATTTTCATAGTCATGAAAATACAGAAAACTCTTTGAATGAGAAGGTGTGTCCAAACTTTTGGTCTGTACTGTATATATAAAAATGATAAACCGCAGCACCTCCAATTTGGTGAAAAATGTGCGTCCTTTATTCACCCAAGCAGCTACGTTTCAGTCCTCTTACTGGAACTGTTCTCAAGCCTGGCTGGGACTGATGTTGGTATGCATCTCACTGCTGTCACTCCATTTACTATATTCTTGTTATTGGTTGTGCTGCCCTCATTTTCTTAATTATATGTGTATATATATATATATATATATATATATATATATTGCTGTAGTTGTACCAACCCAGAAAATAAACTTATCATGTTATTTGTGCTGAATAATAAACACCGCAAAATTTATAACATAAAAAACTCATTGGCAGTATTGCTGTTTTTTCCAATCTCCCTCCTAGAAAGAGATCATAAAAGTTAATTAGTAGGTTATGGCTACCCCAAAATGACGCCGTTAAACACTGCAAAAAACAAGTCCTCATACGGCTACATTGATGGAATATTAAAAACAAAAAAAATCAAAAAAATCTCTTGGTCATTAAGCCCCAAAATAGATTTGTCACTAAAGGTCTCTTTACATTGGACAATATTACATCACATTGTCAGGAAGCATTCTTTCCTGACAATCTGCTGCTTGCTGGTGGAGGAGACTGCTGTATTTACTTGCAGCTATTCCTCCACAGATGTGAAGGAGCGATCGCTAATGCCATCGCTCTTCCCCATAACGATTTGTTGTTTCCCGGCAGCAAATTGTGTTTACACAGCACGATCTGCTGTCGGGAAACCAGGATTTTTGTGTTTGCACAAATGATCCAATTACATTTGCACCGCCCAATCATCGCTAATGAGCATTACTATGAAGGCTAATATCATAAGGAAAGAATACCGTGGGATGGCACTGCGTGTCACAGCCGAGCATATAACATTAGGCAAGATGGCAACTACAGGAAAATTTCATAGATATAATGTGGTGCTCTGTCCTCCGATACAAGTCTTCACACAATCCAAACAGTAAGAAAAAATTGGAAGGCGGCACTCACCCAGATCTTCTCCAACTTCTATCTTTATTAAGGTTACTTACATAAGCGGGGTATGGGCGGACGCTCCACTATGCCCTCAGACCAGCAGCGGCGGCCCGTGCCCCGCTTATGTAAGTAACCTTAATAAAGATAGAAGTTGGAGAAGATCTGGGTGAGTGCTGCCTTCCAATTTTTTCTTACTGTTACTAAGAAGGCTAGTTAGCTGTGATCTATGCGATTCTCAGCTCGTGTAAAGGGCCCTTAAAGGGTTAAATAAGTCATTGGGGTTTAATGTAATAAGTAGATGCCCAATACTAGTTATGTTACTATGTATATATAATAGTAATGTCTGTAGCGAGGCATTAAAAGCACATTTCAAAGATATAATGTTTATGTGCCTGTCACTGGGGATTGTGTAAATGATTATTAATGAACATTTACATACTAACTTTTATCATGCTTATCATGCATATCATTTCCTTGTATTCAAATGCACATTTATCTTCATTATGTTGTCCAGATGGTGCACTCTCAGCTCCATTCTGGTCCATAAGCAAATGTAAACCATACTCATTGCCAGATAAACTAACAACATAGAATTAGTTGCGTCACTTTGCCAACATGGCACATTGATTCCTATATCCCAGCTCATAGATGCAGGGAGCATAGCAAATTCTTAAAATGCTATACAATATTCATTACACGGTATCTTTGGTGGTTTACACTTAAACAGCTTGCTTTTGATGTATAATGCTGTGATATCACTCTCACTTTTATGGACAACTCACAGTCTAGTTTGGGGTCTTTGGCTCATACTATTTTTAAAGGCGTTGTCCAGCCTGGAAAAAGTTTTAATAAAGTGCTCAGAGTGGTTTAAAAAATCAAAAGAATCAATAATTACTCTTGTTTGTTCCAATGCTTATTAGCTCTTCTTCCTGGTCCGGTTGGATGGGCAGAAAAGGCCAGCTACTCAGCCATTCAGTCTTGGGTCAGTGCGGCAGTAATTAGTAGATCAGGACTTTCCTGGAATGTTCTGTGTGCTGAAACCAGATCAGGAAGTAGAAACCAACAGGAAGCCAAAAAACATTGGAATGGAAGTGGTGTGGGTTTGGTCAGGGTGAGTATCAATTCTTCTCTAGAGAACCTGTCTCAGTGAACATGGTGTTTGAGTTGCAGGCATCATGTTAAAGAACGGGAGATGCTGAGGAGATTGATATATAGTTTTATGGGAAAAGATTCAGCAAAACATGTAGTTCATTTATTTAAATTCCTACTTATGCCCCTTTCACACGAGCGGGAGACTCGCATGTCTCCCTCAACGCATCTACAGGGCTGGACTCGGCACTGACAGGGATCGCATATAATGCTCTGCGATCCCTGTCCGTGCCGAGTCCAGCCCTGTAGATGCGTTGCGGGAGACATGCGAGTCTCCCGCTCGTGTGAAAGGGGCATTATTCTGGACTTTGAAGTCAAGGAGGTGGTCCTATCAGTGATGACAGCTATCTCTGTATACACAGTCATAGAGGGAAGGATGTCAATCACTGATAGGACTGCCTCCTTCACTTCAAAACCCAGAATGAGCAGGAATTTACATTAATGAAATACAACTAATACTGAATATTTTCCTACAAAACTATATATCAATCTGCTCAGCTCCTCCTGCTCTATAACATGATGTCTGTAGTATACATTCCACTTCCGTGGTGACTGGTTGCCTTTAAACTGTTCTGAATACTTCACTAAAAATATTGCACTGCTGGACAACTCCATTAATCTGCATCTTCCATTCCATTAACCTACGGATAACACCATGGCATAATTATTTGATATGATACTCATACATGGAACAATGGAACCAGCCAGGGCACACACGTTAAGGTAGGTATTTGTGTGCCATGCCACACAATGTTATTATTTTGAAGGGCATCCAATCCTTAATAACACATGTAATTCAATGGAAACATTTTTAATTAGTCGAAAATTATCAAAGTAACATGCAAAGACCTCTACAGGGAGTTAACTACATCCTCATGATTGTACTTCAGGCATAACAATTTTTGTTAGGGACTTGGGTCTTAGTGTAATATGACCAGATTGAGATAGCCTTAAGGCCCTTTTACATGTGTCCAGGATCAGGGCAATTATGGGAATGATTGTTCGTTTTCCAATAACTGCCCCATGTAAAAGTGATGCTGATCACTCCATGAAACAAGTAAATTCTTGTTCTTTGGTTGATTGCATCTTTTATATGACAAAGAAAATCATTGTTTGCTCAGTGTAATTGTGCAAATTGTAAAAAAAAAAAAAAAAGTACAGTTGAATTAGGATGCAGGAACTTTCTGCAGAGTGTGTACTGTACTTTACTGTTGCTTAAAAATTCTGATCAGTTACAGTTCACAGGAGGCATTGGTGGTTTTGCTTTCCACTCTCTATTTCTTATCCTGATCTATGGGGCATGACCTTGTTAGGTGTCATTCCAGTATCTCCTCATCCTCCAGACATGTGTGTCATGCACAACTCTCTTTCTCTCTCTTACTTTCTGTGGGGAGGCTCCTTCCTTCATCTGCTCTTCGCAATTTTTCCTGGCTATCGCCCCTGGGGGGATTTACCTTGGTTCTCGCCTTTCTGGCTCCAATTACTTAACACCACACAGTCATTTATTTGCTCTATCATGAGTTAGATTACCCAGCTCCTCAAAGAGGTGCTCACTACATATGCTGTACTCCCATTGGCAGGAAGTCTTTTATTCCACTTTAACTCTGCCCGTATGAGCAATGTACAGTCTATGCCTTCTTATATACTGCGCCTAACTGCATGTGTCTCTCTCAATCAAACATGGCATCCGGGGAAGTATTTTTCTATTGTCTTTTCAGCTTTGACATTTGAAAAAACTATACCTTTTTCAATGAGAGCCACCAGAACCAAAACAAAAAAGATATGAACAGTCAAATAAAACACGCGTCATAAAATAGTAGTAACAGGTATACATGTACACGCTACCAGTGGTAGTGCAAATAACAGCATACAAAACACAACTTGGAAAGCTCAACAAGATGCTCTAAACATAATGTGCACAAGTTCCATAGTCCAAACTATAAAGGGTTAACTTCACCACTGCACATTTACATGTAAAGATTTATATTCTAGTTCTTTTATTATTGATCTACTACTAAATACATGGCTGTAACAGCTTAGTGTGATGTGTGCAGCTTGAATGACATCACCTCCTGGAAATATATGATGCTGCATTTTAAATCTGTGCCAAATGTAATCTCTGACTAAGGTCACTTGTAGTTTTTAGAGCATTATGTCTGCCTGAATACTTCTCTTGGTTTGTTCTGAGGATATCTTATTTCCAATGCCCACAACAGTGAATGCAGGTAATCAAGACCACCTCTGACCCATGAGACTGTAATTCCACCACTAACAGTAACATTTTTTTTTATAAACCAGTGTCTACAAAGTATCTGCAATGTGAGCACAGATAACCTAGGACTAGAGTAGAACAACCAATCTTGGCTAGCCAGCAGTGAACATTAATATTTTATTTCTGAGAAAATAGCATAGACAAAATAGCAAAAAGAAACAGGCGAGAATAAAATTATTTTGTACTGTAACTGTGTGGGAAGTCTGGCAGGTAGTAATTAAAGTCCATTGCTGCTTAGCGTTAGGTTTTCTTCTCAGTAATATGACTGTTTAAAGCATTTCTTTTTTATGTTTTATGATTAAACAATATCCTGTTTCCTTGTATAACTCCAGTGTATGTTTCTGGATATAATTACTTGCAATTTTATTTCATTTGACTGTAGTGTAAAATCAAATCCTTTTCCCTGTCTGTCATACCTTGAATGGGATTAGACTTTTCTATCATTGTCAGAACTAGGGTTCCTCTTTGTTGAAAATTAAAACATGTAGAGACAAATGTAGATTACATTGCCTCATGTCAGTATGTGGACCGACTTATCATTTTATTTTTATTTGTACTGTATCATTCAGACACCTCTAGTATCACTGGTCACTTGTCTGATTTCTTATTCTCTTGCTTTGTTCTAAGAATACCTTTTTTTTTCCCAGTGCCCATAGAGTAGCAATGTATTCAGATCATTTACTGTATCTCACAAAAGTGAGTACACCACTCACATTTTTGCAAATATTTCATTAAATCTTTTCATGGGACAACACTGAAGATATGACACTTTGATACAATGTAAAGTAGTTAGTGTACAGCTTGTATAACAATGTAAATTTGGTGTACCCTCAAAATAACTCAACACACAGCCATAAATGTCTAAACCACTGGCAACAAAAGTGAGTACACCCTAAGTTAAAGGGGTTCTGCAGTTTTTAAAAACTGATGATCTATCCTCTGGATAGATCATCAGCATCTGATCGGCGGGGGTCCGACACGCGGGGCCCCTGCCGATCAGCTGTTTGAGAAGGCAGTGGTGCTGCAGGAGCGCCGCGGCCTTCTCTGTGTTTACCGCAGGCCCAGTGACATCACGACTAGTATCACTGGCCTGGGCGGGGCTAAGCTCTGTTCACATGAATGGAGCTTAGCCGCGCCCAGGCCAGTGATAGTAGTCGTGACGTCACTGGGCCTGCGGTGTACAAGCTGTACACTGACTACTTTACATTGTATCAAAATGTCATATCTTCAGTGTTGTCCCATGAAAAGATATAATAAAATATATGGCACCGTACATTGTATAGAGGCTGTGCTTGGTATCGCGCTCAGCCGCATTCACTCCACTATTTTGAGGAGACTGAACTGGCTGCTACTCCTGCAACTGCTGCTGCGGTTTCTGCTGCATGTGGCGGTGGGAGGGTGGTAGACTCTACAGGGTTTGAAGAGGGGCCTCTCTTTCAGACACACTGGGACAGTCTCTTGCACATTGTCAGCACCTTGCGCAAGCCAGTGCATGGGCCATGCAGGGAACATGTGTTCTTTCCCCCAGGTTCAGGGCAGCCAGGATGTTGTGCCCATTGTTGCTGACCACCTTGCCCAGTTGAAGTAGGCAGGGTGACGGCCAACGGAATGTTTGCTGCTTGATGTACTTTAGTAACTTCTCACCAGTGTGGCTACTCTTGACATATGTGATAGGATGGAGGGATAGTGTGAGCGATCTTGTGCCCTGCTGTGGTTGTGGATGGGTGAGCATTCATGGAGGAGTAGGTGGGGAGCCAGGCCAACAATTGGGGGGGGGGGGTCAAAAGGACCTGGCCTCAATTTCAGGGTGCTGCCTAGCTGCAAAAATATTGACCCAGTGGGTCATAAAAGACATGTATTGTCTCTGCCCGTAAAAAGCTGCTCCAAGTGTCCACTGTGGAGTGCAACTTGCCACACAGCAAGAATTGCAAGGAGTGGCCCACGTTCTCCGCTACTTGAGAATACAAGACACTTCTACAATTGCACTGCCAGCAACATGTCCAGGTTGGGGTTTAGCTTGTAGACTAGCTAATTGCAGGTGGAGAAAAGTTTTGTTTGGGGAATACGGGTTGGCTGCCACAAAAAGGACCAGGAGTAGGGCAGACTTGTTCTGATTGGGAATGCTAGCCAATTGTACTTTCTAAAAGGGTCTGGTAATGCCTTATATGCTGCAATAAACCTCTGGTACCTATGATTGTGTTTGAATGGCCACGGCTTACTTTAATCCTGCAGCTCTTGCACACAGCTGTGGTTTTGTGTGCCCTCCTTGTGGAGAAAAAAAGTCATATGGGAGTTGCACGCAGAGCTATAGGTAGCCAAGCTTGGCTTAGCGCTGGCACATTTAGGCTTAACCCACCCACAGGTCAGCAGCATCACCAGATCCTGAAGCAGATGTGGCCCTGGCTGTTCTTTGGGAGGCACGTCGTCTCTGCTCTTTATTGTTGCTGCCACAACCCTTTTCCACTGATGTTGCCTCCTCCTCAGTACCTTGATCCGGCTTCCAGGCCCTGTCCAGCACACAATCGTCATCCTCGCCCTTTCTGCCGCTTCTTTCAGACTGTGAGATCCTGGGTCCCTCTCTTCTGCATTTCTCCGACTGCCCATATCACTGTTCCCGCCAACAATGCCAGGGCTACAGGTGCCACTATTACCACTACCATCAACTAGGGTTGCAACGGTATGAAATTTTCACGGTATGATAACCGTCTCAGTAAATACCGCGGTATTACGGTTATCATGGTATCACAGTTTGTTACATATATTATTAAAAGATACACTAATCCTCGGACCTCAGATGAGCCCACAGTGCCCCCTTCAGACCTCAGATCAGCCCCAGTGCCCCCTTCAGACCTCAGATCAGCCCACAGTGCCCCCTTCAGACCTCAGATCAGCCCACAGTGCCTCCTTCAGACCTCAGATCAGCCCACAGTGCCTCCTTCAGACCTCAGATCGGCCCCAGTGCCCCCTTCAGACCTCAGATCAGCCCACAGTGCCTCCTTCAGACCTCAGATCAGCCCACAGTGCCTCCTTCAGACCTCAGATCAGCCCACAGTGCCCCCTTCAGACCTCAGATCGGCCCCAGTGCCCCCTTCAGACCTCAGATCGGCCCACAGTGCCCCCTTCAGACCTCAGATCGGCCCACAGTGCCCCCTTCAGACCTCAGATCAGCCCCAGGGCCCCCTTCAGACCTCAGATCACCCCACAGTGCCCCCTTCAGACCTCAGATCAGCCCACAGTGCCTCCTTCAGACCTCAGATCAGCCCACAGTGCCTCCTTCAGACCTCAGATCGGCACCAGTGCCCCCTTCAGACCTCAGATCAGCCCACAGTGCCCCCTTCAGACCTCAGATCGGCCCCAGTGCCCCTTCAGACCTCAGATCGGCCCACAGTGCCCCCTTCAGACCTCAGATCGGCCCACAGTGCCCCCTTCAGACCTCAGATCGGCCCACAGTGCCCCCTTCAGACCTCAGATCGGCCCACAGTGCCCCCTTCAGACCTCAGATCGGCCCACAGTGCCCCCTTCAGACCTCAGATCGGCCCACAGTGCCCCCTTCAGACCTCAGATCGGCCCACAGTGCCCCCTTCAGACCTCAGATCGGCCCACAGTGCCCCCTTCAGACCTCAGATCGGCCCACAGTGCCCCCTTCAGACCTCAGATCAGCCCCAGGGCCCCCTTCAGACCTCAGATCACCCCACAGTGCCCCCTTCAGACCTCAGATCAGCCCACAGTGCCTCCTTCAGACCTCAGATCAGCCCACAGTGCCTCCTTCAGACCTCAGATCGGCCCCAGTGCCCCCTTCAGACCTCAGATCAGCCCACAGTGCCTCCTTCAGACCTCAGATCATCCCACAGTGCCCCCTTCAGACCTCAGATCGGCCCCAGTGCCCCCTTCAGACCTCAGATCGGCCCACAGTGCCCCCTTCAGACCTCAGATCGGCCCACAGTGCCCCCTTCAGACCTCAGATCGGCCCACAGTGCCCCCTTCAGACCTCAGATCGGCCCACAGTGCCCCCTTCAGACCTCAGATCGGCCCACAGTGCCCCCTTCAGACCTCAGATCGGCCCACTGTGCCCCCTTCAGACCTCAGATCGGCCCACTGTGCCCCCTTCAGACCTCAGATCAGCCCACAGTGCCCCCTTTAGACCTCAGATCAGCCCCAGTGCCCCCTTCAGACCTCAAATCGGCCCACTGTGCCATCAGCCCACTGTGCCCCCATCATCCCACTGTGGCCCCTTCAGCCCACCATCTGAATAAAATAAAAAAATCACTTACTTGTCCTGCGCTGCGGCTCCTCTCCGGTGTCCGGCGCTCCTTAGTCTCCCGTAGCTGCACTGTCACCTGACAGCGTGCAGCGTCAGGTCAGAGTGCGCGCACTACGTCCTGACGCTGTACGCGGTCAGGACAGTACAGCGCGACCCGGAAAAGAGGAGGAGTGCCGGACGGGTAAGTGATTTTTTTTATTTTATCTTCTCCATGTCCTCTGATACTAGGCTGCGCAGTAGCGCAGCCTAGTATCAGTAATGCAGTCGGGTCCAGGCGCAAATGGCGACTGGTAGATAGACAGGATTTGAGCCAGGGTTTCCTGTAGGAGGTGTCCATCTTCCTTCCTTAGTTTCTACGCCTAATCTCCTTTCCCTCCTACGCTTGGTTTGGTCCCCCCCCCACACCTGCGCGTGACACTCAGCTATGCATGTGTTCCCCAGCCTCCTCCAGAACCTCCTCCTCAGGGCAGCCCAATTGGTGAGGGCTGTCACACAAGCTACCTCATCGGGTGATCTACTGCACTTTTACATGGGCAGATTCTATGTAACCACAGGTTTTTCAAGGTGGTTCTAGATAGCATAGTAACATAGTAAAAGATGGCAAATTATCAAGTTCAACCTATAATCCTAAAGTGTTGATCCAAATGGAAGCAAGG
The DNA here is from genome assembly GCA_900303285.1 of Rhinella marina. Classification (NCBI taxonomy): domain Eukaryota; kingdom Metazoa; phylum Chordata; class Amphibia; order Anura; family Bufonidae; genus Rhinella; species Rhinella marina. The sequence continues at coordinate 69,626 of ONZH01009721.1, read as the reverse complement.
TAGTTACCAAATTAAACTAATTTTAGGTAAAGCCCCTAGACTAAAGCCCCTACTAATGCTCCTTCTAATAACCATATTTTTTTCATGTTATTTAAACCAGCAGTGCAAATACAACATGGGACATAGAACTACCTGCATGATATGTTTGCCTTTATTCAAATGTATGGATTTCTATTACTGTAGAGTTTACTTCATTGAAGTCTTTATTTTCACATTTTCCTAAGGAAGCTTTTAATCAAGAAAATATTACATTTTAATTAATCATTGGTGCAGACTATTAAATTCTTCTGTAGAGATTACGATTTATTTTATTTTATCTTGTCTTTTATTACACAAAAACCTCAATTCAATGTGTCAGTGTTTTGAAGAAAAGATATTTCATATCTTTTAGTACAGAATTTCAGGTGCATCACGCCCAGCGCCGTACATGTACGGCGCTGGGGCGATGCGGGCACATGGAGCCCGCTCGTTTCTAACAGCAGAGACTTGCCGCTACTTACTAGATCGGCGGCGTCTTCCTGGGCGTTTAGATGCCGTGATCACACGTGATCACGGCATCTAGTTGCGTCTGAACCTGGAAGCGTTCGCTTCCGGGTGGTGTACAGACACCCCGTGTGGCCAATCGGGGTGTCTGTACACCATATGAAAACTGTAATCCTCGCTGGTGAGGATTACAGTTTTCAAACTGCAATTCTTATTCTGGCCACTAGATGGCAGGCCAGGATAAGAAATGAGCAATTCTTGGATTTCTGAGTCTAGAAAATCCCTGATTGCTCATAAAGAAAAAAAAAAGCCACAATATATCAGCCCATATTTGAGCTTTCAAATAGTAAAAAAAATTAAAAAAAATGTTAAAAAATATATAAAAAATAAAGATATAAAAGTTCAAATCACCCCCTTTCCGTATAATTAAAAAATAAATACCTAAATAACAATAAATATAGACATCATGGGTATCACCGTGACCGAAAACGCCCGTACTTTTAAAATATAAAAAAAAATTCCAATACGGCGAATTGTGTGGCGGAAAAAAGCGTCCAAATGGCGATTTGCCGTTTTTTGTCGCTTTTTTTTTCTAAAAGAAATTAAATAAAAAGTGATCAAAAAGTCATACACACCCCAGAATGGTATAAAAAATGAGCCCCCATACAGCTCTGTACACATAAATACCAAAAAGTTATAGGGGTCAAGATATGACAAGGAAAAAAAAAAAAAAAGGGCAACTTTCTAATTATTTTATCACTATGAAAACGCAGGAAAAACTATACATATTAGGTATTGCCGGATTCGTACTGACCAGTAGAATGAAAGTAACGGATCAGTTTTAATGCACATCGAACGCTGTAAATAAGAAACCCGTAGAACTGTAGCGGAATAGCGGTTTTCTTGCAATTTCACCCCATTTGGAATTTTTTTCCCGCTTCCCACTACACCATATGCAATATTAAATGGTGGCGTTGGAAAGTACAACTTGTCCCGCAAAAAACAAGCCCTCATACAGCTATGTGAACAGAAAAATAAAACAGTTATGGCTGTTTGAAGGCAGGGAGCGCAAAACGAAAATGCAGAACCGAAAAAACCTCCGGGGGTGAAAGGGTTAAATGAGATTGTTGAAATCGTTTGGCAGGGTGGTGTATATGGTCACAGAGTCAGTAAGGCATGCAAGATCTTAATAGTAAGTCAAGAAAATACATTTAAAGTGACCAGACATTTCTTAGTCAATTCAGTTATTTATATGGAGATACTCTAGTATAGTTAAAGAGGTTGTCTAATAGTTAAAGGAGGTATCCCATGATTAATGTAAAAATGAAAATCAGATAGCTTATAGTACATAGCCTTCTTTTTCTAACAAACTTAGAAGAAACCGTGTACCTCACATGGATCCGGAGATCTCCCCATTCATTGCTCAAATTGCAGGGCGGGGACATGTCCTTTTTCAATGGGAAAATTCTTCCTGCTGTGCCTGGTGGCAGGTGAAAGATGGAACTGAGCATGTGCTTCAATCTCAGTGAGCAGGATAGAGAATTAGAAAAAGATCAGTCAGCAGGGGGCTATACAGATAGATTTCAATGAATAACTATACTATATTTTTAATTACATGCAAATACCATGCAGGTATTCTGATCCAGGTGATGGTTTGAAAAATGTAGAATATTTTTTTGTGGAACAACTTCTTAATTTTTTTTGTTTGTTTGTTTCAGTGTCACCCTTTCTGATCTTCTGGTTCTCCAATTCAGAGGAGCAGTGAGGTTGAATGTACTGAAGCCATGCATATTATATATCATACTACTATTTTCAAAAGATTATTCTACAAATAACTTAAAATGTTACTTTGCTTTCTACATAGTAATAGATAAATTATATACAAACCAGTATAATAGCCATGCAGCTCTGTAATTCATGGATTTTCCAGAAACCGATTTCAGCTCCTTTGGGTATTTGAACACAGCAGAATTTCTGGTTGGGAAAATCTGCTATGAAATCCACAGCTGGCCCTCAGATCTCTACCATGGATTTACATAACTTCCACACACAGATTAGCACTAAAAGGGGTCTAATGCATCCCACCATGGTCGTGTGTTAAAACTGCACCAAAAAGTGGCAAGGGATTTCAAAGGCAACCTATTGCAAAAAATGGGGTGAGGATGTAATGAGGATTTCATCCAATATCCACATGAACCCCTCTGTTGTCTCTGTGCTGCTCATGACAGGTTTGTGGAAGAGTCCACTGCGTACAGATCGTACTGGTCCTCCAAATATTATAAGAAATTGTGCATTCACACATTGCAGTTCAATCATGGTTTGTGCATAAATTTTGACACTAAAAAATTATTCAAGTACATTGTGTAAAATTAGTCCTTAGGAGATGATAGTTACCTGAGGATGATGTCTCCTTGTTTGCTATGGAGACAACAATACATTGATAAATAAACAATATTACATTTAGTATCTTATTATCACAGTAAATTGTATTATAAAACCTTTCTTAACATGCGTTGTATATTTATAAGATCGTGATAAGTGAACCTATACTATTTGTCATTCAAAGTGATTTGAAAACCACCCTTCACCAGTCTTAATGGCATCTGTGGGTTCGGTGTGGGAGCATTTTATGATGTTTTTTATTTAATGTAAAATTTCCTCATTGTTTATATATAACTCATCGTAACACATTTTAATCTATCTCCTCTTAGCACACCAGTGTGCAGCCAGTTTCTAGTTTCTGGGCATACAGACACTGCCAGATATGGATGGAAAAATGCCATCTTGCTGCCTAGTCAGTCAGATACGGATAAAATGAAGCACTGTGGTGTACAAATATTTACTTTGGTATTATTCTGCCAGACACTATTTCACATCAGAAGGACCAGTCCATACAAGACATGCCTCTTGGGCTACTAAAACACCTTGTAGCATTTATTGCTTTATGGTAGCATATAGTTCTTTTTTCTTAATTATTTATGTAGTACCACATTTTAGGATGTTTTGTATTTGAATTTACTCCTCAGAGCTCTTTGCTTTGGAGGGTTGGCCAATGCATATTTTGTAGTGAGCCTCTTAAATTCAAAGCTTTGGAAGGGCTACCATAAATTACTTTAAAGGGAACCTGTCATCAACTTTATGCTACCCATACTAACAGCAGAATAAAGTAGAGACAGGTGAGTTGATTTCAGTGGTCTGTCATTTATAAGTTAAAAGTAAGTGGTTGCCAAGAACCAACATCACAAACATTGCAGATTAGGCCTGGAAAAGAGTCAAATCTTCATGAGAAGAGTCATGGTTATTCATGAATTCCTGCTTTCCCTGCCCACCTGATGATGACTGACAGGCTTCTACCTAGTTTTCTCCCTTTCTCTCTAGGAGAGAACTGCCAGTCATCAGCAGATGGGTGGGGAGAGCAGGGGATTAGGAATAACCATGACTCTTCTCAGGTAGATATGACTCTTTGGAAGGCCTGGTATGCAATGTTTGTGATGTTGGTTCTCAGCAACCACTCACTTTTAGCTCAAGAGAGACACACCGCTGAAATCAGCATTTCTGTCACTATTTTATGTTGCCCTCAGTACAGTCAGTATAAAGTTAATGACAGGTTCCCTTTAAGCTTTTTACAGCTTTCTCTCCATAAGGAACTATCATCTACTTGCTGGAACATAGAACGTGACATTGTGGAAGGTGATAGCATAGTTTCTAATTATTAAAGATTGTATAACCACTGATGGATTATCTATAGGATATCCCCTAAATGTGTGGTCAGTGAGTATTGGACTACTGAGATTCCTAATTAAGAGAACTCTAAAATTGGGCTGGACTATAATACCAGATGCACCACTATGACGAAACTGGTCTTATGTTTGGAAAAATATCTGAGCTTGTCACGATGCTCAGCTATACAACTATGTGGTACCTTTGATGTCATAACTGTTGAGGGTCCCATTGGCCAGACCCCTACAACCACAAATTTGCTAGGAATGTTAAAGGGACCCTATCACTTTGAACATGCCATTTAATCTGTGGGCATCTAGACTAGACTGATATATAATATTGTTGGAAAACATTCTGTATAGCTTCTATTTTATTGTTTTAATTCCCTGTTTTTGTCATGCTTAGAAGTCCATTGGCTGTTTGGCATCTACCTCGGTTTTCATACTCATAAAGGACCACCTACTGCACTTCTTTTCAATGATCCTTTTATTCACTATGTGAAACAAGAAATAAACAACTAATACAAGCAGGTCACAAAATAAGGTAGAAAAAGGTTAAGACAATGATTAAAAGGCTCTAAATAACAGCAGGGTGCCAACAATATCTGGACACCAGAGCATTTTTTTTTTATTATTCTAATTGGTATGTTTTTTTGTGACCTGACAGAAAATGCGATATTGAATACTGTGACAAACCCTGTCATTATGATCTGATTGCGTGATAGAAATTATCTACAGTGTAAAACATGAACAATTCAGTTCAGTGAGAACAAGGGCACACTTCCTAAGCAGTACTCCATTCTGGCTCTTAACCCATTCTATGATATTCATGGTGGTACTAAAGAATATGAAAAGAGATTGCTGTTGAGACAACCCCTTTAATGCTGAGTAGGATATGTAGTACTTTTTGGTCCTCCCAACTCCCTCTCTAGTGTTCTTGATGTTATTGCAGCCAGAAAAGTAAAGCAAGATAGCTGAAATCGAATTACATGTTTTCTCTCTTGAAGAACCTGTACTATACATAATTGCCAAGGATAATTCTTTGTATTATATTGACTGTAACTGCAAGTTAAAACAGGTTGACAGGTCCTTTTTAAATTGTCATTCCATGTTTAAATGTATTAAAGAAAAATTGTATGTAAAGTCTCCACTTTGCTAAGGAAAATCCATCTAAAGAAGTCCATTGAATGCTCAAAATGCTGGAAAACTGTTAGATGAAGAGGCTTCTCAGCTTGCCTCTGATTTCCCTCACCATGCCTCTTTACCAGCCTTGCCTTCCCAAATGTCTAACAGAACTTACCAAGATTAATGTGACTCTGCAGTTTATCTGCTGCCTCTGTCTTCCCAGCACTTCTCTGGTTCGCACTGGGGAAGTAGGGAGAGGAGCAGAACTACAACGTTCAGCGCTGACAGTAAGTACAGTAAACAGGAACTTAATGTCAGTGCTCAATGCTGCAGCCTCACTCCTCTCCCTATCTCCTGAGCGCTAACCAGAGAAACACTGTCACTGAAAGCAGTGGCAGCAGATAAACTGCAGGGTCGCATAACTCGTAGTTAATACTTTCACATCTTTAGGGAAGCAGGACTAAGTAAGGAGGTGATGGCTGGGACAGGAAGAGTAGAGACAGGCTGAAAAGTCCCTGCATTATACAATTATACAATATCTTCATCATTCAGTAGAATGCTCAAGACAGATTCTCCTTAGTAACCCCCAGTTGCAGGGTTGCTAAGGGGAGATTTTGCATATAGTTTCCGAATAAAACATATTTAACATATTTCTCTAATAAAATGTATTATAAAATCACTCTCGCTGTGTCTACACCTTAAAAAATGAAATGACACTTTCTGTCCATTGTTTTCTGGAAGACACACTATTCTCTGTCTGTTGGTGCAGTTTTTTCGTGTTCTTGTCCATATTACTGAACTCATTTGTACAAACGCTGAATTTAATGACAGAATGTCCTCAGAGCCAATATAAGGATGAAGTCTTTTGTCCCTTGGTGACTTCAGTAACTAAATTTAGAAAGAATCTCATTTGGGCCAGGAAGCCGTACCTAAGCAATTCTCAGTGCAACTCTGCATAAAATTATAGAGAGTCTAAGAATAAACATTGTTAAACATTATAATAAAACATTTCCCACAATGGTGTTTGTTTCACGCAGAATTATGGTTTATGAGACAATTTATTTCATTTTGAAAGGCCCTTTAATATTATGGAGCTATTTACTCTGTGCAGTAATCAGCACAGATGGCTACAGTCAATCCCAATAAGATTTAGAAGGTAAGACAAGATGAATGGTAGATTTCCATATGTGCTAAGTAACCTTTCTGCTAGTAAAACAAAGATTATTGCTCACAGAAAGAAGATCAAGGCGAGATGAAATGGTATTATCTTCTTTACAAAAAGATTATGAGGCCAATCTTTTGAGAAGTATATTACAGTTCACTTTACTCTTCAGCGCAGTGAACATAGACTTTAACCTATTGTAGTATGCACTGGAAAATACTGTACAGCAATGTGCAAAGTAAGAATGTTTTCACATTGACCACCCTTTGCCTTCACAACAGCATTAGTTCTTCTAGGTACACTTGCACACAGGTTTTGAAGGAGCTCAGCAGTGAAGATGTTCCAAACATCTTGGAGAGCTAACCACAGATCTTCTGTGGATGTAGGCTTGCTCAACTCCTTCTGTCTCTTCATGTAATTCCAGACAGACATGATGATGTTGAGAGATCTGGGGGGGGCATATCTCTGTGAGGGCCATTGTACTTCTTTATGGTGAAGATGGTTCTTAGCAATTTTTGTATATTTGGGGTTGTGATCCTTCTGGAATTTTGGATCATTTTGGAAGCGCAGACAAAAATACTACAACCCCAAGATGTGTCTGCGCATGCTCATGCAATGTGCGTTCACAATACAGCAGTTATCTCACCACAACTACATGGCCGAGGTGGCCATAACTAGGGGCAACGGCCTGACTGATGTGTGTGGGATAATAGAAATACAAATAGGCAAATCTTCTAAATGTTACATTTTATATAAATACATTCTGTTAGTAATAATTTTGGTATGGCTATATCAAACTACAAATTACATTTGTGAGATGGGAATACCCCTTTAAGTTAACGCAGCAAAACTCAGGATAGCCATGTTTTATAGAGGGAACATGCAAGATAATAAAAGTAATGATTAAAACAGTAAGGCTAAAGGTACTGCCACACATACAGTTTTTTTTATACCCCTAAGCTAAACCTGGAGTGGATCATAAAAGCAGAGAAAGTATTAAAAAGGACCTGTCACCAGTTTTTTTTTTTTTTTATAAAAGAAATACCTCATACTGTAGTCCAGGAGATGCCATCCCGCTATTTTGTTTCAAGATCCGCTCCTCCACTGTGCCTTTATGCACCCCGTTCAGTTTTGGTGCCTAATATGTTAATAACTGGCAAAGCTACCAGGAGGAGGAGACCTCTGCCCTTCACACTGGGCATCTTCTTCTCCCTGGCTGTGTCCAGTTGCTGCGGACTACTTCATAGCCAGGGAGAAGATAAGCTGTTTTTGTGAGATTTGGTAAATTTGCAAGAACAGGCTATGTAAGCAAGCATAGTACTTGTTTACATAGCCTGTTCTTGCGAGACAGGTTACAAGTCCTCTTTATTTAATTCACTCCTGGTTTTGTTTTCAAAATTGAATTAAAAATTCTGAATGTGTGGGGGCTCCTTAAGGCTACACTGAGACTGTTTGTAGTGCAACAAGACGGACTTCCGTCAGAAAGGAGATTTTTGGGGATTCACAGAAAACAATTAAAAAAATAATAATTTTTGACATTTTCTTTTTGATTTCAGTGGTAGTATGCCATTGAAATTAAAATACAACATACTGCCCTTCTGTAGCAGTCAGTACCAAGAGACAAAAATTCTTGGGTAATTAGGGAATCCCTTGTTTTCTGCTGAGAAAAAAAAATTATATCTGTTAGTAAAATTGGATAACAGAAAAAATTTGGATAACAGCATGGCAGCTGTAATGTTCTCTAAGCCTAGATAAAGGTGGTCACATATGTGCTTTGCACTTAGTGTAATGTGCTATGTTCTGATTGAGTTAGTTACCCCGATTCCCTCCCTTCTGCAGTGAACAGTCTGAGAAATTCAAGGAAGGCTGTTTGCTGTGCTAAAAGACCACACAAAGGAGGAAGAGCCAAGAGTTAAGAGCCAAAACAGAAAATCCAGAAAATCATCCTCATTTAAAAAAATACATAGAATAGTCACATATATGTTGTTAATATGAGATAAAAACATTTTCATAGTAGTGTCCTTTTAATTTTCAAGTGACAGCTGCAGTTCTCAGGAGTGCACTCAGTTGCATGCAACTTAATGTTCTTCTTGCCCAAACAATATCAACCATCTCAAATATACCTCTAAGGGCTTGTTCACCGTCTGGATTCCGTTCTGGCTTTCCGTTATAACATGGTTATAATGGAATCCACAAGACGGAAATCAAAACGGAAACCTTTAGAGGCATTCCGTTTTGATCCGTCATAATAGAAGTATATGGGCAATAATAAAGTACTCCAGCCAGAGGTTCAATTGAATGCTGATATACATTTATTAACAACACGGCCCAAGATATGTGACGTTTCGGCCAGAGATGGCAAACGGTATCAAACTGTGGCACAACAGAAGACAACATATACAATCAGTGGTATGTTCAGGGAGTAAACAAAATATACAAGGTATCGATAATAAGTATCATTTGTTGATATACATTAATTATGGCAGTCACATCGATATAGGATCCAATATAGACCGGTGTACATCCCAATGGATGAAATATCTAGGACAGTTAAGGTAAGTAACAGATAGGTATATAGAATAAAATGTATAATAAAACACAAAATATAGTCAATATGTGAAATCATATTATTTACATTATATACAACACTCAGGAATTCCAGCAGATCCAAAAGGAACCTATGTTTACTAGTATCATTCATTATAGACAATCCATACCCATGGGACTAATTTTACATTACCCAACTCCAATCAGTGAGATAATACAGTGAGATAATACAGAAGACCCTTTTCTGAAATATGTAAGTAGGAAAGTTGACAGGGGATTACCTGGTGCCGTAGTATATACGAAGGAAGTGCAGGATGGCAGCGCTATGTTGTACGGAGCGTCCGCTCTCTCTAGGTTGCGCTCCATACACGTGGTATCGGCGTGCATTTAAAGAAAAGGCGCGCTGTATCGGAGGTGGGGAGCCGCGCATGCACACTTGTCAGAAGTGAATGTCAAGCCTTTCTCTCATGAGTGAAGCACTGTGAAGCGCTCAGACTTGTATAAATGTAAAAATCTTGTAGTGAAGTACAAGAAGATGCTCGTTTGAAGTTTGTAAAGTGTATAATTAAGATCTAAAGGGGATATTAGTTGTTATAACTCTATACAGATATAATTTAAGGGTAAAGGTGTATATATGTACACTATTATATGTAATCCATTGATGTACATCAGGGAATAGACCCTTATGGCTGAATAGAATCTCCATTAGTTAGATATATGTGAAAAAGAAATATATGTATAACACTGTGTACATTATTACTTATCTATTGTATAAGCCCCACTGGCTAGGTGTATGTATACTTAATTTATTATAAATTGTAAATGAAGCGGATACATGGAATATATGTCCTACTCTCTATTGATGAAAAATTGGTAATATCTATTGTGTCAGGGGATATCTGCAGAAGTACCAATGACATGGAAAAGGAGCTACAAATTATGTAAAAAAGGACTATAGGGAAGTGTACGTAGAAATAGGAAAAGGATACTTATTTTTCAAAAAACTCCACCAGGTCCCATTATGATTGTGTCTGTAGAAAAGAGAAAGAGCTATTAGATAAATATGCATCAAATTGACATGGTAAAATGGTATACTGATAAATTGGGTCCAACTATATACAGGAGCTGAATTTAAGTTAGATGTTGAGTTTCATATTCACGGTTCATCCCATGTGGTTCTAAACTATTTAGCCTATGGATCCAGTAGGCTTCGCATTCTAATAGCTTTTTGGTCCTATCACCTCCCCTTCTGGATGGCCTAATATGTTCAATGACTTGGAATTTTAACTGTGCAAGGTTATGGCCTGCTGTGTGGAAATGAAATGGGACTGGCAAGAGTAAATTATTTTTTCTGATGTTGGATTTATGTTGACAAATACGATTCCTTATTTTCTGTGTTGTTTCACCAACATATATTTTGCCGCATGGGCACTTCAGCAGATAAATCACATGACTACTGTCACAAGTGAAGAACTCCTTGATGGGAAACCATCTCTGGCCGAAACGTCACATATCTTGGGCCTTGTTGTCAATAAATGTATATCAGCATTCAATTGAACCTCTGGCTGGAGTACTTTATTATTGAATTATTGGAGTGGGAACCAGATCTCCAGCCTTCAACAGCAGAGTGCCACAAAGTTATTATATATTAGAAGTATATGGGCAAGCATAATGGATCTGTCTGGTTTCCGTTTTGCTGGACGGAAAACAAAGTTCGGTCTCTAAAGGTTTCGGTTTTGTTTTCCGTCTTGTGGATTCCGTTTTTTCCAGTTATAACCAGAACGGAATCCAGACGGTGATGTGAACAAGCCCTTAGCTGACGATGATACAAATAGGCTGCACCTGAATTACAGCAGGAGGAAACGTCTCCGGCAATAATGGCAATAATGGCAAAAGGGTTTCACAAAGGTACTGCTGTACATGAGTTTTTAGTGAAGTTTTAATTTTCATTGATATTTTCATTAAAGTAGCTCCCACTGTTTTTTTTTCACTTGGATCATGGCTAATTTTAAACAGTTAAATAAAAAGTGAATTACAACGTATTAATCACTTTCTTATTTTTAGTAGTTAACATAAAGTAATTAATGTTTATGTTGATGTTTTAGTAAAATATCAGTGTATTTTATGTCATTAGAAGCTGTGTTTTAGATTCTCGTTTTATATTGGAATTTAATCTCGTGACTTTGGACAAAGTTTCTTTTTAAGGATGGAATTTGGAATTTGTCCTTAGTGACCGCTTATCAGTGCTTTATTTAAAATCCTTGGCTTTTCCAATAGTCATTTTCTCTTGTGTACTAATCTATTGTACCATTCTTATTTCATCCAGCCCAACCCTTATAGGATTTGTTTAACTTTTATTGTTTAGTAAATATACACTGCTCATAAAAATAAAGGGAACACTAAAGTACCACATCCTAGATCCCAATGAATGAAATATTCCAGTTGCAAATCTTTATTCATTACATAGTGGAATGTGTTGAGAACAATAAAACATAAAAATGATCAATGAAAATAAAATGAATGTCCCATGGAGGTCTGGATTTGGAATGATACTCAAAGTGGAAAATCAAATTTCAGGCTGCACCAACTTCAGTGGAAATGCCTCAAGACAAGGAAATGAGGCTCAGTATTGTGTGTGTCCTCCAGGTGCCTGTATGAACTCCCTACAATGTCTGGGCATGTTCCTGTTGAGGCGGCGGATGTTCTCTTGAGGGATTTCCTTCCAGACCTGAATTAAGTCATCAGTCAACTCTTGAGGATGTCATTCCCGTACCTAATGGCAGACAGGGTACCTCTGGCTAGCACATGAAGGGCTGTGCAGCTGTCAGGACCGGCAGTCATTGCACCCGTTCTGCTGGTCCTGTCTCTGGCTCTGGTGACGAGGTGGTTGCCCGGGGTCAGGTTAGTGCGCACTCTCGCTCGCGGCCTGTTGCTGGTCGCCGGGTAACGCGAGCAATATAGTTTCTGTTTGTTTTTGTTTCATTTGGTATCTCATGGGTTAACCTTTCTTCCTTGCTTTCTCCTCCCAGTCAGCTGACTGGGTGGGGTCTGCTAGGTATTTAAGGTCCTCAAATGTTTTCCTTTGTGCCAGTGTTTGAAGTTCCTTTCTACTATCTGGTTGTTGTTTTTTGCTCTGCAGTGTTGATTCCTGTTGTTCCTTGACCCTTGGCGTGTTTTTGACTACTCTTTGGCTTACTGATTTTGTTCCTGACGTACTCTCCTGGTTTTTACGCGGCTTTCTGACTACCCATTTGGTGTTTTGTCTGTCTTGTTTGTTTTCCCTTCCCCTGCACGTGTACTAGTGTATTTCGAGTCATCTGGTTGTCGGCTCAGGGGTTAGCCTGAGCGGGCAATAGGCAGGGAAAGGGGTTGGGATAAGCTTAGGGATCACTTACCCCTTATCTGTGTATCCCAGCCCTGACAGAAACACTGGCCAAAAATAGGCCTGCCACCTGCATGCATCCAGCTACGTTTTCTCCACCCATGGAGCCTATGTCAGCTGTGGTCGCACAGGTCCAGGCCTTGACCAATTTGGTTCAAAATATGTCTTCTAGCCTTCAGGTTCGGGAAAACATGCAGGCCTCGGCCCCAGTGCCATCTCCCGTGGCTCCGTCATCTGCACCCGAACCTAAGGTCCCCCTTCCTGACCTTTTTTTTGGTGACCCTAAAAAATTTTTTACGTTTCGGGAAGGATGTAAATTGTATTTTTCGTTACGACCTCGGTCGTCCGGAACAGAAGCGCAAAAGGTGGGGTTGGTGATGTCCCTTCTGCGGGGCGATCCACAAACTTGGGCTTTTTCTTTACCTACTGACTCACCTTTGCGTTCTAGTTTAAATGACTTTTTCTCTGCCCTGGGTCAGATTTATGACGAACCTGACCGCCCTGCGTTAGCTGTTTCTCGCTTGTTGGCTCTCCGCCAGGGTAGCCAAATGGCAGAGGAATATTGTGCTACGTTTAGACAGTACGTGACGGACTCGGGTTGGAACGATTTAGCCTTGAAAGACCTGTTCATGACTGGCCTCTCTGACTGTGTGAAAGGGTTGTTGTTAGCTCATGTTGAACCTGGGACTCTTGACGAAGCCATGACCCTAGCCATCCGGGCAGATAGACGCCTGAGGTCCAGGCGGTCTCCTCGGGAATCCCCTGTCCCTCAGTCGGTCCTCAATCCGGTCTCAAGTCAACCTGGACCTGAACTTATGGAACTCGGCGGTATCACACCTGAGCAGAGGAGGGAACATCGCCTGAGGAATCGACTATGTTTCTACTGCGGGAGTCCGGAACATCATCTTAATGCCTGTCACAAGAAGTTACTGCAGGAAAGACTTCCGCTCCTAGGCAGTTGTCGGGAGGACTGCCTAGGGGCTCAGGTACTCCCTAAAATTTCTAAAATGTTCTTGCCCTGCACCATTGAAGTCCAGTCCGTCTCATGCTCTGGTCAGGCGTTTCTGGATTCTGGTGCAGCTGCTAATTTCATTGACTACGATTTTGTGTCCCAGGTTTTGCCTTCCATGATTCCGTTGTCTCCACCTATCCAAGTATCAAGTGTGGATATGACCCCATTGCGTGCTGGTTTGGTCCAATTCCGTACCCCTGAGATAAAATTGGTGGTGGGTGCACTACACATAGAGTATTGTTCTTTTCTGGTTATGAAAAATTTGTCAGTGAACGTTATCCTGGGGATGCCTTGGCTCCAGGAACATAATCCAGTTATTGACTGGGGTACACTGGATCTTGTTCGCTGGGGTCCTCAATGTAAAGCCCATATGTCTCAGGTCTCACTCTGTACTACGACTGCATGTGATGCAGGGATCCCGGAGTTTATCTCTGATTTCGCTGATGTTTTCTCCAAACCCCTGTCTCAAGTCCTTCCTCCTCATAGGGATTTTGATTGTAAAATAGATCTCTTGCCCAATGTCAAGCTGCCTAAGGGTCGTATTTATAATCTGTCTGTACCAGAAAGAGAGTCGCTTAAGCAGTATATTGATGAGAGCTTGGCGATTGGGCATATTAGACCGTCGGAGTCCCCAACGGGGGCTGGGTTCTTTTTTGTGGAGAAAAAAGATGGTGGGTTAAGGCCGTGTATTGATTACCGCGAATTAAATAAAATCACGGTCAAGAACTCTGGACCTCTTCCTCTTATTCCGGACCTTCTGAATCAGGTTTCTGGGGCCAATTGGTTCTCCAAACTAGACCTAAGGGGAGCGTATAATCTGATTCGGATTCGGGAAGGAGATGAGTGGAAGACTGCGTTTAACACACCACTGGGGCACTTCGAATATCTTGTTATGCCTTTCGGTCTGAGTAATGCCCCGGCAGTCTTCCAAGGTTTTATGAATACCATTTTTCATGATGTTATTGGGGTCTTTATGGTGGTCTATCTGGATGACATCCTGATTTTTTCTCCAGATCTGACCACCCATCATGAACATCTTCGCCTTGTGTTGTCCCGGTTGCGAAAAAACTCTTTGTTTGCTAAGTTGGAAAAATGTATTTTTTGTGTGCAAAAGGTTTCATTTCTGGGTTATGTGGTCACTCCTTCCGATGTACAGATGGATCCATGTAAGGTTCAGGCGATAGCAGAGTGGGTCCGCCCCACTGACTTAAAATCCCTTCAACGGTTTCTAGGTTTTGCCAATTACTACAGAAACTTTATAAAAAACTTTTCCGTAATCGCCAAACCACTCACAGATCTTACCCGCAAGGGGGCTGATCCTAGCATCTGGTCTCCTGCAGAAAACTCTGCATTTCAGGAGCTCAAGAAAGCTTTTCTACAGCCCCTGTGCTGATTCAGCCTGATCTCTCTCAACCCTTCATTGTAGAGGTGGATGCTTCTGAGGTCGGGGTAGGGGCAGTATTATCTCAAGGGTCTTCTGCTCTCACAAACCTCAGGCCATGTGCATTTTTCTCTAAGAAATTCTCTTCATGTGAAAGAAATTATGATATTGGAAATCGCGAGCTACTTGCCATCAAATGGGCTTTTGAAGTGTGGCGCCATTTCTTGGAGGGAGCTCTTCACCCAGTTACAGTGATCACAGACCATAAAAACCTGGTGTATCTTGATAGTGCAAAACGTCTCAATGCTCGTCAGGCCAGATGGGCCTTGTTTTTCTCACGTTTTAATTTTGTGGTTACATACCGACCGGGTACAAAAAATGTTAGAGCTGATGCTTTATCCCGGAGTTTCGGTATTCCTGAGGGTTCAGAGTCTGAGTCTGGTAACATTCTACCTCCAGGTATTGTACTGGCAGCGGTTTCCTCTCACCTCTCTTCTCAAATTCTTGCTGAACAAAATTCTGCTCCAAAAGACCTTCCGGAAGGCAAATTGTTTGTTCCCATGTCTTGCCGTTTGAGAGTGTTAGAGGAGACACATTGTTCAGTGCTAGCCGGTCACCCAGGTGTTCGGGGAACATTAGATTTACTGAAAAGAAATTATTGGTGGCCACGTATGCATACTGACGTTTATGCTTTTGTTCAGGCTTGTCAAGTCTGTGCGCGGGGGAAGATCCCCAGGAGACGTCCTGAGGGACCTCTTCTCCCGCTCCCAGTGCCAGACAAACCCTGGTCTAACATTTCCATGGATTTTGTTACCGATTTGCCACCATCCCGTTTTTTCCGTTGAAAAAACTGCCATCAGCGGAAGAATTGGCTGATCTGTTTGTCCAGCATGTGGTTCGTCTCCATGGTATTCCTGATGAGGTGGTATCCGACAGGGGGGTACAATTTGTGGCTAAGTTTTGGCGAGCTTTCTGTTCAAAATTAGAGGTAAAATTGTCCTTTTCTTCTGCCTTTCACCCTGAAACCAATGGGCAGACGGAGAGGATGAATCAGGAGCTGGTCCAGTACCTTCGTCTTTTTATCTCTGACTGTCAGCATCAGTGGGCCTCATATCTCCCGCTAGCTGAATTTGCTATCAACAATCACACTAGTTCATCCACTCTCACATCACCCTTTTACTGTAATTATGGTTTTCACCCCAGGTTTTCTTTTTCATCGTGTTCTGTTTCTGATACTCCTCGGGCAGAATCCATAACTAACCAACTGTGCACAGTGTGGTCACGAGTTCAGCAGAACTTGAAAAAATCACAAAACCTAATGGTCCACTATTCCAGGAATAAACATACTGTCTCTGAAACTTTTGTTGTGGGTGATAAAGTCTTGTTGTCTACTAGAAACCTCAAATTGAAAGTTCCGTCTCTGAAACTTGCTCCTAGGTTCATCGGTCCTTTTGTCATAACTCATGTGTTTAATCCAGTATCTTTCAAGGTTGCGTTGCCCCTGAATGGCGGGTCCACAATACCTTCCATAAAAATCTGCTAAAGCGCTATGTTGACCCTGTTGTACCCCTCCCTGACCCTCCCTCTCCATCTGTTGTGGATGGAGACCTTGAGTATGAGGTGGAGAGGGTTCTGGACTCTAGGTGGGTGAGGAATTCCCTTCAGTACCTCATCCATTGGAAGGGATTCGGTCCAGAAGATAGATCTTGGGTCCCTGCCAGGGATGTGCATGCACCCCGGTTAGTGAGATTGTTTCACCAGAGTCATCCTTCTAAACCATCTCTGAATGCTAAGGGTCCGGAGGCCCCTCCTGGAGGGGGGGGTACTGTCAGGACCGGCAGTCATTGCACCCGTTCTGCTGGTCCTGTCTCTGGCTCTGGTGACGAGGTGGTTGCCCGGGGTCAGGTTAGTGCGCACTCTCGCTCGCGGCCTGTTGCTGGTCGCCGGGTAACGCGAGCAATATAGTTTCTGTTTGTTTTTGTTTCATTTGGTATCTCATGGGTTAACCTTTCTTCCTTGCTTTCTCCTCCCAGTCAGCTGACTGGGTGGGGTCTGCTAGGTATTTAAGGTCCTCAAATGTTTTCCTTTGTGCCAGTGTTTGAAGTTCCTTTCTACTATCTGGTTGTTGTTTTTTGCTCTGCAGTGTTGATTCCTGTTGTTCCTTGACCCTTGGCGTGTTTTTGACTACTCTTTGGCTTACTGATTTTGTTCCTGACGTACTCTCCTGGTTTTTACGCGGCTTTCTGACTACCCATTTGGTGTTTTGTCTGTCTTGTTTGTTTTCCCTTCCCCTGCACGTGTACTAGTGTATTTCGAGTTATCTGGTTGTCGGCTCAGGGGTTAGCCTGAGCGGGCAATAGGCAGGGAAAGGGGTTGGGATAAGCTTAGGGATCACTTACCCCTTATCTGTGTATCCCAGCCCTGACAGCAGCCCTCCAAAGAAATGCCACCCGACCCCATTACTGACCCACTGTCAAACCAGTCATGCTGGAGGATGTTGCAGGCAGCAGAACGTTATCCGCGGATCTCCAGACTCTGTCACATCTGCTCAGTGCGAACCTGCTCTCATCCGTGAAGATCACAGGATGTCGAATCTGTGCTAATGTCGAATCTGCCAATCTTGTTGTTCTCTGGCAAATGCTAGTCGCCCTGCATAGTGTTGGGCTATAAGCACAACACTGACTTGTGGATGTCGGGCCCTCATACCTCCCTCATGGAGTCTGTTTCTGACAGTCTGAGCAGACACGTGGATGTTAGTGGCCTGCTGGAGGTCATTTTGCAGGGCTCTTGCACTGCTACTCCTGTTCCTCCTTGCTTTTGCCCTCCTACGGCCCCCTCCACATATCCTGGTGTACTGGCCTGTCTCCTGGTATCTGCTCCATGCTCTGGACACTGTTCTGACAGACACAGCTAACCTTCTTGCCACAGCTCGCATTGATGTGCCATCCTGGATGAGCTGCACTACCTGAGCAATATCTGTGGGTTTTAGACACAGCATTATGCTACCTCTAAGGGTGAGGGCAATGACAAAATACAAAAGTGACCAAAACAACAGCCATAAAGGATGAGAACAGAAAAATGGTCATCACCTACAGAACCACTCCTTTATAGGGGTTGTCTTGCTAATTGCAATCATTTGTATCTGTTGTCTGTTCAATTTGCATAACAGCAGAAGAAATTGATTCACAATCAATGTTGCTTTATAACTGGACAGGTTGAGTTCATAGAAGTGTGATTGACTTGGAGCTACATTGTGTTGTTTAAGTGTTCCCTTTATTTTTTGAGCAGGTATTTTATTTGAGTAGTGTCCATCATCGTAAAATATTTTAACCTCCCGGCTTCCAATGAGTTTCACCTGTTTGAAATGGGAAAAATAGGCCTACATTTAATGTAGTTTTGCATTAGGGAAATATAAAGTAATATGGGTAGGCACTCTCTCATATGGGGATATATGCAACGGAGTAAATGTAAATAAATAGTGGATTTTATTGATATTCAATTAAAAATATATATAAAAAATAGAAATATAGTATAGAAGTAAAACAAAAATAAAAATAAGGGTAACAGAAATTGATTCCACAAAGAGGTTAAAAAAGTTAAAAAAGTAGCAAAAATATATGGCAAAAAATATATAATGTATATAAAAAGGTATAATGTATAGTTGGTACGTTGCCCAGCGCTGGGATCAATAGTATCTTAATTTGTATAAGCACCCAGTTAGGGAGCTTTAAATGAGTCTTGCATGCAGAAGAACTCTTATTGAAAAAAGTTAGTATAATCGATGGCCAGACTTGCTGGGTACATTACCCTCCTTCTAAACGATAAGTGTCTCTTCCTCTCGGTGTTCTGTGGCGGCGTACGCTGCTGTCCGGGTAGTGTGCTGCAGCAGTTGCTGTCTCCCGCGATGTGCTGGGCCCTCTGCGTACAGCTTGTATCGGGTATTCTCTCCGGCGTTCCTTTACCGTGTGCGGCTGTGGGGCGCGCCTTTTTCTTAGCTTCGGCGTTGCACGTGGCGTCCCACGTGGATGCTGTTCACCGTTTTGGACACAGGCAATGTTCGGAGGGTCCCGATATAATCACTATTTAGATATAGTTGCGGTATGGATATTGTTCAAAGAATAGTTATTTCTCTGTGCTTCTATTCTTTATAAAGGTAATCTTTATAGAAGTAACAGCCTCCGGTCAGATCATTAACACTGCTAGATGAGCCAGAAGCGTTTCGGGGTCAATACCCCTTCCTCAGTGGCTAGCCACTGAGGCTGTTACTTCTGTTACTGTTACTGTTACTTCTATAGGCTGTTACTTCTATAAAGATTACCTTTATAAAGAATAGAAGCACAGAGAAATAACTATTCTTTGAACAATATCCATACCGCAACTATATCTAAATAGTGATTATATCGGGACCCTCCGAACATTGCCTGTGTCCAAAACGGTGAACAGCATCCACGTGGGACGCCACGTGGAACGCCGAAGCTAAGAAAAAGGCGCGCTCCACAGCCGCACACGGTAAAGGAACGCCGGAGAGAATACCCGATACAAGCTGTACGCAGAGGGCCCAGCACATCGCGGGAGACAGCAACTGCTGCAGCACACTACCCGGACAGCAGCTAGCCACTGAGGAAGGGGTATTGACCCCAAAACGTGTCTGGCTCATCTAGCAGTGTTAATGATCTGACCGGAGGCTGTTACTTCTATAAAGATTACCTTTATAAAGAATAGAAGCACAGAGAAATAACTATTCTTTGAACAATATCCATACCGCAACTATATCTAAATAGTGATTATATCGGGACCCTCCGAACATTGCCTGTGTCCAAAACGGTGAACAGCATCCACGTGGGACGCCACGTGCAACGCCGAAGCTAAGAAAAAGGCGCGCCCCACAGCCGCACACGGTAAAGGAACGCCGGAGAGAATACCCGATACAAGCTGTACGCAGAGGGCCCAGCACATCGCGGGAGACAGCAACTGCTGCAGCACACTACCCGGACAGCAGCGTACGCCGCCACAGAACACCGAGAGGAAGAGACACTTATCGTTTAGAAGGAGGGTAATGTACCCAGCAAGTCTGGCCATCGATTATACTAACTTTTTTCAATAAGAGTTCTTCTGCATGCAAGACTCATTTAAAGCTCCCTAACTGGGTGCTTATACAAATTAAGATACTATTGATCCCAGCGCTGGGCCACGTACCAACTATACATTATACCTTTTTATATACATTATATTTTTTGCCATATATTTTTGCTACTTTTTTAACTTCTTTTTTAACCTCTTTGTGGAATCAATTTCTGTTACCCTAATTTTTATTTTTGTTTTACTTCTATACTATATTTCTATTTTTTATATATATTTTTTAATTGAATATCAATAAAATCTACTATTTATTTACATTTACTCCGTTGCATATATCCCCATATGAGAGAGTGCCTACCCATATTACTTTATATTTCCCTATACATTTACCGGCAGACGGGTTAGCCGCTTGGAGAGAGCACCTCTAACCATTATACTCACTATTGGTGAGCCAACTCAACAAACTAACTAGTTTTGCATTAGCATGTTGCTGTAAGCGAATGGCTTTTAAACTGGTAAACCAATAAATGATATATTTTACAGGATTTCTGTTGAATGCTGGATATTCATGCTTTATTTGATCTACGAAGATGTCAGATTTACTTTTAGATATTTTTGATAAATGATTCCTAGTTGTACATAGCTTGTCCTAAGAGAATCATACATGGACACATCTTAGAAAATAAAATACAGTTGAACATTTCTAGATACTACAGTTCCACAACATTATATTTTTGTTTTAGAACATTGATTTAACCAAACTCCTCCCAAAAACTGAGAATTTAGTTGTTGGTCAGTCTTATTGAGCCAACTGTGCCTAAAGCATCTCTCTGATAGGGGACTTTATTGCAGTAGGTGCAAAGTGTGTATGTACTTGTAGCTGATGTGCCTCACATAGGTCCAGCTAGTGGCTAATGTTTTCTGATTTTATCCAACAGTATGCATTTGGCGTTTCTTGCAGTAGCTGCCTACATCATCTGAACTGGAGCCTCTTACATCTGGAAGACGCTTCAGGTCATCAATGTAGAGCCCAAAGAGAAACAGAGAGTGGATTTTGTGTGTCTAAGAAAGAATTTGCAGAGGAAAGGCAATGAATGGGTTTGATGCATCACTGTAGAGCCAAGCAAGGTATGCCAGAATGTGGTGCCTGTGGGAGGCTGCTGATTTGTCCTGGTTGTGGAGCATGCTGTGAGGCAAATACAGGGACAATGAGACATAACTGGGTTCGGAAAAGAATTTCAGTCCAATGCTATAATATTGTGACATGGTGGAAGACTATTGTTTAAACCAAACTGGATATGTCTGAAAATTATAGTGACCTGCAAGACTTAAAACAGCCACCACTATTAGGATCAACTGTTGTATATAATAAAACTGTATTTTAAGTTTCTAAGAGTTGTACCTAAGAAGCCACCATACATTGTACCTCTATTGTGAAACCACCAAGCTTAGGACCTCTGTGTGAGCAAAGCTGATGTTCCTACAGTTTACGGGTGTTCTTATCTCACATTTAGTTGTTGCCAGTGAACCCCTCACCTGTCTGTGCATGACCCATTCTACCATCTTACATTGTCACCAATACAGGAAGTTATTGACAGTTGAGTAGAAATATAGAAAATAAGTTTTATTAGACTTTATGATTGTTATTACAGTATGTGTAATGTTGCTCCTGTTGCTTCCTCCTAAATAAAGGTCAGTTATTAATGACATAATAGGTCCATCATTTTAGATATATAACAATTTTTTTAATTTTTATTTTTAGTTTGCATGAGTTATTTCCTAGCCAGGCTTGGAACGCCATAGTGTAATAGACAGAACTAAAGATGTTTGGAGGAAGGGATGGCTCAAAGTATAAATGTTAACAATATATGTAGTCTCTTTCAAGATAAAATCAATCCTTTATTGATTTGTAATCATAAAAATATCCATAGTAGTTATCGCTCAAAACGTGAAAATTGTTACTATTATGGGTATTTTTTACAATTGCATATCAATAATGGATTGATTTTATATTGAAGAAGATGCTGAACTTCACAATACCTTCTTTATGTCAGCAAGAGGTTCTTTGCACCTCATTATAACAATTGAAAACTGAGAGGGATATGGTGACCTGCCAATAGTGAACTCTATCTCTGTTTAGTCATATGGATAAATGTTAACTGATTTTACATCGTATTTAGTATTTGTGAGTATAAAACATGCTGTGTTTAACAATGAAAATCCAGGCTATAAGCACCACATCCAGCTTCTAGTTTTCTTAAAAAGGTTGTCTATGTAACAAAAAACTGGAATGCTTCATCAATATTTTTTTCTTTTTCCAGTTAGAAATGTAATAAAATCAACATTGGTTTGTTCCTGTTTGTAATCGCCCATGTGGATAACTCATCTTGGGTCACTTGGATATTTATGTTTCTTCTGGCTACTTATAGGTTTTCATTGGTGAAATGTAGTGAATGCAAATTTTATATTAATTTGATATATTTTATTTTCTCAAAATAATCAGATTAGCAAAGGGATTAAAAGGTCTGTAAAACACAATGATAAAATGAAAGATGATGCCGATATAATTTACAAAGGTCACTACTGTGAGACCTACAGTATTTTGAATATTTGCATCTCCTGAGTCTGGATGCTAAGTTTCAAGGAAAGCGCAACAGGCTAATTATGGTCAAGGAAACCATCATGGTTTTTAAGAAACTGAAAGATGATAACGTCCCAGACGGCTTTGTGTCCGAATGTTATGAACAGTCTGTTGAATATCTTGCACCTATTTAGTATTGTTACTAATAATATGTTGGATGTTGACCTTTTTTCCCTGGAGATGTGCATAA
Source organism: Rhinella marina (assembly GCA_900303285.1). Lineage (NCBI taxonomy): Eukaryota > Metazoa > Chordata > Amphibia > Anura > Bufonidae > Rhinella > Rhinella marina. Next base: position 46,905 of record ONZH01009721.1, on the reverse strand, counting down.
TTATGATCCCTAAGGCCACAGAAGCTTGAGAATTAATAACAAATTTCAAGCCCATATTCCAGCTAAATAATGATTCGAAATTGTTTTCTAAGATCCTGGCAGTGAGAATCGAACCGACCGTGGCACGAGTGATTAGCCAGCATCAAGTGAGAGTCGCACAAGGTAGGCAAACAAGGGACGTCACATGGCATCTCTTTAATGTACAACATCTGATACAGGCAAAGCAGATCCCTAGTGTGTACTTGTCTTTAGATGCCAAAAAAGAAGTTGACAGAACATACTGGTGATTTTTGAAGCCTATTCTAGCTGACTTTGGTTTCACTGGTACTGGTTTAGTCCTCAGTGCTATTCAGTGCTTTCATTCTGCACAACTCCTTTGGCCTCAGTATACATGGACAGATCTAAAACTAAGCCCTTCAATATTACTAAAGAGATAAGACAAGGGTGTCACCTCTCACCTCTAATCTTTGATTTAGTGATGGTACATTTGTCAGAGGAAATAAGAGTCTAAGCACATATATATGTCAAAAAGGTGCATAAGAACAGGTATGTTATAGGCCTTTAGGCAGATGACATACCGTAATAACGTTTCAACACCCATCCAACTACCTGAGAAACCTGGTGAAGATATTAAAGAATTATTCAAATATATCCCTGTATAAAGTCAGTATAGAAAGTTACATTTATTGCATTTTTCCTTTCATTGGAAGAAATGTAGAGGCTTAGAGATAGCTTGGCTTGACACTAGCTTAGAAAGGATTTAAATATTTTGTTTAATATTGCCCCACTTCTACAAGATGTAATTCAATGTAATATAGACACATTATTGAATAATCCATTTTAATCTGTCATGGATGGCAAGAATTAACTTAGTCAAAATATTATTTCTCCCTACGGTTATGTATATACTGCACTGCATCACTTGGAAATGGTTCAAAGAATTACATAATTTATTTAGTACATGTATGTGGATAAATAAAATGGAAAGAGTGAAATGGAAGGTAATGTATAAGTCACCATATTTGCTACAGCAATTAAAGCAATGATGGCAGAATAATCAGAATCTCATTTGGGTAACAATAGAACAAATGTAGACTCCAAATTTAAAATAACCTTTAGTTGACAACTTCCTGAATTCCACTTATTAGTCCTGAATTAGTCCCCTTATATTTCCTGAAATTGCACGTGGCCCTTGGATAAAAATGGCTACAGTTGAACCAGACATTGACGTAGCAAGCGTAAAGGAAATGTGTCACAAAATGTTATCTGCCAGTTAAAACCAGATAGTAGCAGACATCATTTTTTGAAATCTGTTTTTATTTTTTTGTTGCAGATTTTTTTAATTCTATTTCCTGAACATCATTATGAGGGCGATCAACTTGCTTGAGCTGTTCTGAACAGCATTTACACAGCATTAAAAAATTGTTTCACGGCAGCCCCATGGTCCATTGACACAATGGTCAAGAGGGGACCTCATTGACTTCTGTGGGAGAGTTTTCTAGCTATGCTCTGTGACCTGTGCAGAGGTCATTGTACAAGGAAAGAATAGAGAAGCTCTGACAGTTATCCATTGTGAATGGTGGATCCTGTCTTATCTGTCATTCTAAACTTGCTTGCAATGATATCACTAGTGTTCCATTATAACAGAGTTATAACGGAATTTAACAGAATTTTAGGACGGAATGCAAAATGGAACCCTATAAGAGGCATGAAGTCCTGTCAACGGGATTTTTTTTTCGTCGTGCATAATGGAAAAAAAGTGAACAGTTATACGTGCCCATAGAAATATATTAGGACGGAGCAAAATGGAATGCCTCTTAATGGGTTCCGTTTTGCATTCCGTTCTAAAACACTCTAAGCTCAGTGGCCACTTCCATCTGAGAACATCCTGCTTGAAGCTTCACAATAGTGAGGTACTGTTGTTGAAATGTTTGGTGTCGTCTTGGTCTCATGATGTCAAAATATGAATAGCATGATGAGGAGCACTGTTTATATACCAATTCTAATTGAGTCAGGAAATTTATTGTGCAATTCATGGATAAAAAACCATGTTGTGCAAAAAGTAAAGGGATACATTAAGTTCACCTGTAAAGGTCAGAGTGCATTTTAGGTTCATCCTGGAATTTCATCCACAAGCCAAATAACCCTAACTTTTTGTGAGTAGGGTATATCAATCTGCTCAACTTCTCCTGCTCTTTAACATGGTGCATTCAAATTGCATTGCACTTTGCACATTATCTTTTAATATCTACAAACCTGTCATTGACTACACGATCAAAGAAAAAAAGGGAGGGAAAGATCCTGGGCTTTAGAATGCCAAATTTATTAATGCAGACAAGGCAAGGAGGGGCATATCTACCATCTATGGCTCCTTTTTAAGTCAGACTGGCAGACAAAAAATGCTGATATAAAATGGGAACAAGAGTTAGGGATATCATCCTTGAGTTGACAAATGCTCCTTGGCATGGTCAAGAAGGAGAACAATAGCATTTTATAAGTTATTTGTAAGAATACAGTGGCGAGAAAGAAATACAGGTTTAATGTCCGGGAATAAAGCTCTACCAAACTCTGAAGCTGCTACAGTACCAATTTTTCTTCACTAGTCTGGTAAGTAGATCTGAGGGAAACGCTAAGTGTTCACCAGAGCCCAGTTGATCTTGGCTTCTAGGAACTCAGTTAACGTCTGTGGAGTAAGGTGTTAGAAAATAGGTGTAATCTCACAAATAGCGTACCTACTGTATCAGATGCTAAGGAGTGGCAGGATTGTAAAACAACCTAGACTCTAAGCAAGGGGGGAGTCAGTAGATGCCAAAACAGAAATAGCTGAAGTCAAAGCCAGGAAAATCAGTATAAGCCTAAGGCAGGAGAATTAGTATAAGCCTAATCAGTAGAAAAAAGGTTAATCCAAAAACAAGTCAAAGGCAGCAGAATTAGTAGAAACCTCATCAGTAGAAGGGTAAATACTGAAGCTGGTGTCAAAACACAGGAAGGTCCTGGAACTGACAATCAGAAAATTCCTCACTAAACCAACCACCTAGCTTTTGGGTTGGACACTGAGTCAGAGATCTAAATGGCCTGACATTCAGACTCACTGTTAGATTGACATTGCATGACAATACATGTCTGTAAGTTTCTTCACTATTTAGGAAATGGTATCTGTCTCCTAAATGAATTAACTGTGTGTTCCTATGATTGTTCGAGGAAGTGTGGTAAAGGTGGATCGTTTAGATTATTGGGAATGACTGTTCCTGTGAGCACTCGTTCCCTGATAATCTGGCCATCTAAATGTGCCCCCAATCTAAACCCACCTGAAGGAAGCAACCTTGCTGCATATATTATAACAGTACCCTCTTCTTGTAATTTTCTGGGAGTCAAGTTTTGATCAGTTTCCTCACATATCAGTTTTTTGTTCCCCAAGTACCAGGTTTGCCTTTATTAATGGGGCACTTCCGTTTTTATTTTTTTTTATTTATATGTTTATATTATAGGACATTATACAATTTTCCAATGTACATGTATTTAAAATTATACTTCCATTATTATCTTATTTCAGGCGTTGACCCCTATATGCAGTAGAATGTATAGCCCCCTATGTAATGCATCCATGGCCTTACTCAAAAATGGCATCAGTTTCCTCACATCATACAATCCCTGACATTCAGTCAGCAGCAGTTTTACATGACATACCTGTGCTGGATCAGCAAACAAGATACACCCATGTCATAAGTAAATAGGACTAGTAGTGGAATTGATTTTTTGTGGTTATTACAGTAGCTACGTGGCTGTCTCTAGGCGATTTGTAAAATGGCCTCCAGTCTCTAGGGGATGTTGTCGTATTGTTAATAAAGTCTAGGGTAAAAAACAAACAAACATAATGCTAGGGTTGTCACAATACCAAAATCTAGATTCGATTTTGATACCATCAAAAAGTATTTCGATACTCGATACTATTTGATACCACGTGAAAAAAGCTGCGTGCATTCCGCATTTTATGGAATGCCCGACCCATAATAGAATAGTCCTATCCTATTTTTTGGGGGACAAGGTGACTAGAAAATGACGCACAATTTTGATTTTTTTTCTGTTACGGCGTTCACCACATAGGTTATATTTTTTAATAGTTTGCACTTTTTTGGGCTTGGCGATATGTAATATGTTTATTTAGTATTGTTTGTAAATTTTATATGTAAAATTGGGATAGCGGGTGATTTAAACTTAATATTTTGGTGTTTGTGTTTTTTTAAACTTTTTTTAAAACTTTTTATTTAATAACTATTAGCCCCCTTATGCGCTAGAACCATGGATCTTTTAATCCCTTGTCCTATTCACCCTAATAGAGCTCTATTAGGGTGAATAGGACTTCACACTCTCCCTGCTGCTCTGTGCAGCAGGGAGCTTACCATGGCAGCCAGGGCTTCAGTAGCGTCCTGGCTGCCATGGTAACCGATACGAGCCCAGCGATTACACTGCTGGGGCTCTGATCAGAATCTACCACTGCCACCAATGAAGAGGGGAAGGTGAGGGGGGTCGCCTGTGGCCACTGCGCCACCAATGAGACTAATACTAAGGGGGAGAGGGCGCACTGTGCCACCAATGAATATAAAGCACATTAAATGAAGTATATGAGGCAGAGGATGCTGGGAGCGGCATAACATACCTGGCCTCAATAACAGGGCGTGAGATCCGCGGCAATTAATCCCTCAGGTGCCGCACCAGAGGGGTTAATTGCTACGTTGCCCTATTATTGAGGCTGGTTGCTGGGTATGTTATACCGTTGCCGGCACCCGCTGCCTCCTATACTTTAACTAAAGTGCTTTACATTCAGTGTGGCAACAGCCCCTCCCCTCCTCCTCCCTGCTAATTCCCCATTGGTGGCAGCGGCACAGTGGAGAGAGAGGGAGGGAGGGACTCCTCCTCCACTGTGCTGGTGAAGAGAACATGACAGCGCTGAGAGCAGCGCCTGCCATGTTCGCAGTCTAAAGGTATCGATTGGATATCGATAGTTCGATACCCGATGCAACTCTATATAACACACACCGAGAACTGCTTCCACAAATTGACAGGCATGATGAAGAAGTGCTGCTGTAGGTAGTAATACTGTACATACTGTATTTCGTCTGCTCCTACACTACTTTTCACCAATTAGATGCCTGGGCAGTTAACTGAAAGCTAGATCACATGACACATGCGAGGGTCACATGACTGGATCCATGTTTAGTCCTCTCTATGGATGTATTTTACAGGACTAAAATGGCAGTACCATTTTTTTCTTATAGAGGATTTGTTGATAAAATAGTAAGGTCGGCAAGCAAAATTTTAAATAAATGTATATTAGAAAATTGTTCAACGTTCTATTCTCTAAAGAAATAAATGTAATCATTTAAACTGGAATACCCCTTTAAATCTACAGGTTGCAATAACTCCAGGATTTAGGTATGTTATATTAAATATTTTATTAGCAGCATGTATCTGTATAGCTAAGCTTTGGAAATCTGTATTAGTTCCAAATATTGCTGAAGTAATTTGGATAGTAAATCAACGTACGATGCATCTGCTGTTTTCAGACCAAGGTATTTATAATAGTGAAATACGGAACTGGAGGGCTTGCATGAGAAGCATACATTCTCTAGAATAATAAGCAGAAGATTTTTTTTTCATTTTTCCTTTTCTTTGTTAAGAGCATATGGTTTTGCTTTTTGCTGTGTGTATATTTTTCTTTTAAAAAAATAAATGAGATTGAAAAGTAAGCAACAGCTCACGCTTTTTTTTTTGTTGTGGCCATTAAGAGGGCAAGAAGAATTAGGCAGATTTTTGTGGTTCACCTGCCATTGGACCCCCCCTACAATGACTGTAACGTCACCGGACTACAGTAAATGTTAACTAATGAGAATATAGTAATCAAAAATTATAACAGTATTCAAATCAGCCAGGAATTGCCTTATTATTTTTTTCTTCTTTCTGCCTGCTAAACGAAACAGACATATTCAGAGAAGCATTAAGAATGTAATATAATTGTGTTTTCATCAACATAAGATGTATTTGCCATGACAGATGATGTGTACCTCAAAAAGAAACATAAAAGTTCAAAATGTCACTGAACATTGGGAAACCACTGTATTTTAATGTGCATTTTGTTTTTTAATAGAATTAATGTTTTGCTTTCTATGCTATTTTGTAGTAATAGTACAGTGTAGTAATAGTCATGTAGACTTTTCTGTGTAAACAATAAAGCCTCTAAAAGCCTCAAAAAGCAATGTGCGATGCAGAGCTTTTAGTGGTACGATTAGGTGCAGGCTAGAGAGCTCTATATAGCACAGGCACTGTCGCTTCTGCCTGTGCCCTCTTTGATAAAGCCTGGCATAATACATTCGATGTGCTATGCTTTAGCCTTCCTGTACATCGCTCACTGTGACCCAGAGTGGAATCTGATACACTGCAGCCATATCAAAGTACTATAGACATCTGAACTTTGGGTGCCTATTTTGTTAGTAAAGTGGAAAAAAATAAAATATATTACAAAAAAATAATTCTATGGCATTTAGAATACAGTTTAATAAACATCTTCAAAAAGTTATTTACACTTTAAGAATAAATTGACAACCAGTTGGGAATGTGTCCCCAAAGAGTTAGACTGTGTAGGGGCACATCCCTTTGACAAGGAGAATAGTTACACTCAGTTGTCAATTGATTTATAAATAGGAGGAATAACGGAGGAATAGCACATTATGTTATGAGTTATAAAAAACATGCTCCATTATTATCATTTCATGGAGATTGGGGTGTTATTTAGTATTTACTAAAAATAATAAAGGAGTGGTGACACATCTTCTTTAGAGCAGGGACACACACGACAGAAAATCGTTTTCTAAAAACCGCAACAAAACTTCATATAATTATTTTTGTTATGGAAAAGCCAGCAGATTCACCCTTTCCTTGGGGAGGCGTGAAATCCACAATAAAATGACATGCTGTGGATTTGAAAAATGCACTCAATAACTCAGCTGTTCTGTTGCCTTTTTTATGCAAGATATGAATGAGAATTCAGAATTTCTCATATGCTTTGCTGGTACTGTACAACACTGTGGATATGTCACATGAAAATCCGCAAAGAAAAATCTGCAGCTAATCAGTTATGTGTGACCCCGGCCTTAAAGGGTTACATTTATTGGTTCTCAGTTAATCCACTGTACAGGATGGTGTTAGCAAAAGAGTAGTTGGGTAACTTGCTGAGCGGAACAAACACCAGGGTCTCCTCTACTGGGTGGCAAACCCACCACCACAGACATGGATTATGGTGATCTTTGCAGTGGGCTACCCTTCATATCTGCAACTCTGATGATTGAGATTATCTCTATATGTTATTCTTAGAAATGTATACTTTTGTATAGAGATTTATGAAGGAAAGTAAAAAATAAATGGGTGTTTACAGAAGTGAAAGAATAGAAACTATAATCTGTGCAGAATTGATCTTGAAAGTGTTTTTATTCTCAAATATTTATACAAATATTGCTAATAAGCAATATTTATTGCTTATTAGCAGAATTACCCGGCTTCGCGCAGGTCTTTTTCGTTTGCTGTTTTTGTGTGTTGTTAAAAGATATCACTGTGTCCCCCATAACAGTGACATCCATAGTGTCCCCATAATAATGACATCCACAGTGTCCCCATAACAGTGACATCCACAGTGTCCCTATAACAGTGATATCCACAGTGTCCCTATAACAGTGATATCCACAGTGTCCCTATAACAGTGATATCCACAGTGTCGCCGTAACAGTGACATCCACAATGTCGCCGTAACAGTGACATCAACAGTGCCCCTATAGTAGTGACATCCACAGTGGTCCCTAATAGTCACCTCCACAATACCCCAATGCCAGTGACATCCACATTGCACCAATAACAGTGAAATCCTCATTGCCCCCATAACAGTTATATCCACAGTGGTCCCTATAACAGTGACCTTCACAATACCCCAATACCAATGACATACACAGTGTCCTTATAACAGTGACCTCCTCAGTGTGCCCCATAACAGTGACATCCACAGTGCTCATATAACAGTGACAACCACATTGTTATCCGGAGTAACAAGCTTCACATATCAACCATGAAACACAAGTTGTTTAGAATACTGAAATCTCTAGTGTATGGCTACAATAAAACATTATGATCTACTCTGGATACGACCTTAATATCCCAATCTAATGGTTGCCTATCTAGTCTCTGATACAACCTTTAGGTAACTACCCTATAAGTCAGTACCCAACCCTTTATAAAGCCTTGAAACTTGGTTTATCAGCTAAAAGCAGTAGACAGCATAGCTTCTGAGTTGTTGCATCTCTTCCGTGTGGTGTAGGGTCCTGGTTGACTGTGAGATGCCATATGTTCAGGATCTCAGGAGGTAGTGATTCTCCTAGGTGAAATGATAAAAAGGATAAAATAAAACATTGGTTACAGTTTCATCATTCTTGTCATTCTCTGCTTAAAAACATGTCCTGACGATTCACAGAATAAGCATTTTTGCCCTCTGTATTTTATTGAGTTTCTCAAGTAAATAAAAGGTGTGAATAAGCATTTTTCTAGTGTCAACACATTTCTGTTTGTTTTGATCCTAGTATTGATCAATAGACACTACTGTTGGTTTTGTATCTGGGCTTTGATTGTCACATTGAGGTGAAAACTCTGAGTGAAAATTCTTTCAAATGTCTACTATTTTAGAGATGAACTCTGTTATATTTTATTCTACTATTGACTTTCAGCCCTGTCCTTCCCTGGGCTATTATATGATTATAATCAGTGCTCATTAATAGGAGTTGGTCTTAAGGTACAACAGGCCCCAGTCATACTTTCTAATTTCACCGAGCACACAAAATCAAGCTCCTGCTGTCTGATAGCAGTGTATTATTACTCTCCCAGAACTACATCGAAAAGATGAATCCTTGTGGGAACAGGACATTGTGTTAGTTCGATTACCAATGTCATTTTATTGGGTTGACGAATAGCAGAAAGATTGTAGCCGCACATAAATATGCATTTTAATTAAAGTTATGATGAGCTAGTGTTGGTAAATTTTATTTATGTCTCTTTTGATTCTATTTATTAGCATAAAACTCATTTTGTTTTCCTGTCTTGCATCCATTTTTTTTTATTCTCACACAGTTTAATTACTTTCGGCAGAAATACATAAATGTTTTAGTTTCAACTTTGGCCACATTATTGTTAGCCTGAACAACTACATCAGTTCTATAGGCTGAGATGAAAATTTAAAGGGGCATGTTCAGATTTTAACATCTTACATATATGCATGGCGATACAGTTGAATATTGCAACAGAGCAAGGGAGCCAACAGTACCCTGCCCTGCCAGCCGTTCACTGTTATAGACCACAGGCCACTAGTCCTGAAGTCCATTAAAGGATACATCAGCAGCACAGACTGGCAATGGCATCATTGCCGCTGTCTGCCTTGGGATGTTGGCAGGCTCACGCAGACAGTGCCAAGGAACAGCAGTGAGGTGTGTATTTGATTTTTTGTTTTTGTTTTAATTGTTACATTAGCAGATAATACTGAAGTCCTATAGGGGGTCAGTTCTGGTATACTACAGGGATGATAACAACTACTGAGGCACTACAGGGGTAAGTTGCACTTTAAAGGGGTTATCCAACCCCTATAATGACTCCCCCAATGCCCGGGCACCTCATATAGATTATACTTACCCAGCTCCCCGGCACCCGCGTCACTCCTGATCACCACATGGCCGCCCCTGCATGTCAGGATGATGCTAGGGAGGCTTGTTGCCATCACGGTCTGCTATTGGCTGCTTCCCCCATGTCGCCGGATGTTTTGATCAGAGCAACAGGGAGATGCAGCGTCGGCTGTGCAGAAATCCAGAGCAACGCAGGTTCCGGGTAGCAGGTAAGTATAATGTGTAGGAGGGGCCAGGGCATTGGGGGATCATTATAAGGGTGGATAACCCCTTTAATTATTTGGGGTATTATAGGGGCATTTTAATTACTGGTGGCACTACAGTGGGGAATTTTAACTACTGGTGGCACTACAGTGCGGAATTTTAATTACTGGGGGCACCACTGCAGCCATTTTAACTAATTGGTGCATTTTAACTTCTGGGAACACTATAGGGGGGATTTTAATTTCTGGGGGCACAGCAGCAGTGCTCCAGACAAAAAAAAATACCTAGGAGCCATTGGCTCCTGAACAGAAAAATTTAGGAGCCAAATTAAATTTTTAGTCGCCAAATTTAAATACATATAATTATAATTAAAAAAAGACTTGGAGGAGAAGATGGAAAGTCTGGCCCATAATAGAACAGTCCTATCCTATTTTTTGGGGGGACAAGGTGACTAAAAAATGCTGAATTGTGCAGATTTTATTTAATTTTTTTCTGTTACGTGTCCACCACATAGGAGATATTTCTTTATATTTTAATAGTTTGGACTTTTCGGACGTGGCGATATGTAAAATGTTTATTGTTAATATATTTTATATGTAAAACTGGGAAAGGGGGTGATTAAGGGGCCGTTCAGACGTCCGTAGTATTGCGCATCCGCAAAAATGCGGATCCGCAATACCACGGATGCCGCCTGGAGTGTGTTCCACAATTTGCGGAACACACGGCCAGGCCCCCCGTTCAAAATGCCTATTCTTGTCCGCTGTTCTGTAATTTCTTGCGGGGCCGCGGCCAGTTCGCACGCCGCAAAATTGCGGAATAGATGCGGGCGCTTTCACACGGTCGTGTGAATGGGCCCTTAAACTTAATGTATTGTTTTTTTTGTTTTTATTTTTTTACTTTTTAAGTATTAGCCCCCTTAGGGGCTGGAACTCTTGTCCTATTCACCCTAATAGAGCTCTATTAGAGTGAATAGGACTTTACACTCTGCTTTGTGCACACGACAGCAGGGAGCTTACCATGGCAGCCAGGACTTCAGTAGCGTCCTGGTTGCCATGGTAAGCGATCGGAGCCCCGCGATTACACTGCTGGGGGGGGGGTTGCCTGTTGCCACTGCGCCACCAATGAGACTAATAACTGGGGGAGGGGGCTGGGGAAAAGGGCGCACTGTGCCACCAATAAGACTAATAACGGGGGAGAGGGGGCTGGGGGATAGGGCGCACTGCACCACCAATGAATATAAAGCACATTAAATCAAGTATAGGAGGCAGCGGGTGCAGTATAACATACCCAGCCTCAATAGCAGGGCGTGCGATCCCCGGCAATTAACCCCTCAGGTGCGGCACCTGAGGGGTTAATTGCCGCGGTGCCCTGTTATTGAGGCCGGGTATGTCATATGCTGCCTCCTATACTTGAACTAATGTGCTTTGCATTCATTGGGGGTTTTTTTAAACTTTTTTTTTTCTTTTTATTTAATAACTTTTAGCCCCCTTTTAATCCCTTGTCCTATTCACCCTAATAGAGCTCTATCAGGGTGAATAGGACTTTACACTCTCCCCGCTGCCCTGGGCTTTGTGCACACGGCAACAGGGAGCTTACCATGGCAGCCAGGACTTCAGTAGGGTCCTGGTTGCCATGGTAACCGGAGTGATTACACTGCTGGGGCTCCGATCGGAACTGCCACTGCACCACCAATGAAGAGGGGGGGAGAGGGGGGCTACTGCCACCAATGTTTATTATACTGGGGGGTTGGGGGGAGGGTGCACTGTGCCACCAATGCACATAACTATGTTTAATAAAAGTACAGGCCTGTATGACAGGGAGCTGCAATCATACAGGTTGGGTGCCGGCTATGTGATTCTGCTCTGGCACCCGCCTCCTGTACTTTTATTAAACATAGTTATCATCATTGGTGGCGCGGTGCGCCCTCCCCCTCCCCTCTCCTCTCCCACTGGTGGCAGCGGCAGCAGCAGCAGCACAGGGGGAGGGAGAGACTGCTTCCTTTTCCCCTTTTCCATCTGGAGCACTGAGCAGTGAGGAAATTTTAACTACTGGTAGACCTAAGTTGCTATTTTATCTACTGGGGGCACTACAGAGGCCATTTTATGACTGGGGGCACTATAGGTGGCCAAATGGAGAAGAGGAAAGAGAAAATCTACAGCAGAGGAGATGTTACCTGTGGGACACTGGGTGTAATAGGTATGTTGTGCTGCATAGTCCTGTGTTTGGCACTACTGAATGTAATGTCCATCTAGCAGGTAAAATATGTCTTTATGTTAGGACTCGAGGAAGGTAGTTGGTTTGAGAATTTGGCATATATGCATTAGAACTTGAGCCCTGGATCTTTTGAGACCCTAGCAATATCCCTGCCTAGCCTGTAAAAGTGTTATACATCTCTGGACTATGACGCAACGCATCGAACATACTGATTGAAAATTTCGATTATGAGCTCCACTGAGGACAGCAACTGCTGATAATGTTTATCCGCTGCAGAATATGTCAACGTTGTATAAGTGAGTAAAATAACTAAGATGTAACTTAGGATCAGTGCCCTCAAAGTAATATATTTTATTACTAAATTATAAATATTTTACATATCATAAGCATATACAGTCATGGCCAAAAGTTTTGAGAATGATACAAATATTAATTTTTACAAAGTCTACTGCTTCAGTTTTTATAATGGCAATTTGCATATACTCCAGAATGTTATAAAGATTGATCAGCTTAACAGCAATTACTTGCAAAGTCAATATTTGCCTAGAAAATGAACTTTATCCCCCAAAACACATTTCAACATCATTGTAGCCATGTCTTAAAAGGACCAGCTAACATCGTTTCAGTGATTGCTCCATTAACACAGGTGTTGGTGTTGATGAGGACAGGGCTGGAGATCAATCTGTCATGATTAAGTAAGAATGACACCACTGGACACTTTAAAAGGAGGCTGGTGCTTGGCATCATTGTTTCTCTTCTGTTAACCATGGTTATCTCTAAAGAAACACGTGCAGTCATCATTGCACTGCACAAAAATGGCCTAACAGGGAAGAGTATCACAGCTAGAAAGATTGCACCTCAGTCAACAATCTATCGCATCATCAAGAACTTCAAGGAGAGAGGTTCCATTGTTGCCAAAGAGGCTCCAGGGCGCCCCAGATCTCAATCCCATTGAGAACTTGTGGTCAATCATCAAGAGACGGGTGGACAAACAAAAACCTACAAATTCTGACAAAATGCAAGCATTGATTGTGCAAGAATAGACTGCTATCAGTCAGGATTTGGTCCAGAAGTTGATTGAGAGCATGCCAGGGAGAATTGCAGAGGTCCTGAAGAAGAAGGGTCAACACTGCAACTATTGACTTGCTGCATTAACTCATTCTAACTGTCAATATAAGCTTTTGTTACTTATAATATAATTGCAATTATATTTCTGTATGTGATAAAAACATCTGACAAACACACATAAAACCAGAGGGCAGCAGATCATGTGAAAATATAATATTTGTGTCATTCTCAAAACTTTTGGCCATGACTGTACAGTACATAAATTGCAAATGATCTTTTAGGGTGCACTTTACCTTTATGACTTTTGAACTAACAAGGTTTGCCCTTTCAACAACACATCAACAATAGCTTGTTCCTTTAACTTTGAGCGAGAAATTTCATGATAAGAAATGTAGGCCTTAGATCTTATAGCATATCCTGATTGTGTTCATGTATCTTCATGGATTTTGGAAAGCTCCTTTGGAAAATGAAAGGAGAAATCTGATTGGTTGCTAAGGGCAACTGAGCCTGTTCTACTTTACACCAGTTTGATAAATGACCCTCAATGTCTTTACAAACTGGTAAGAAAATGAAAACCTACCTCATGTTGTTTGGATAACAGAATAGCTGCAGTCATTTGTAGAATACTATCTTTCACATTAAAGCACTTAAGGTTTCCTTTGTGATGCAAGTCCAAGGTTAAAGCATCCACAATATATATCTTTATATCTTGCTCATGGAGGTGCCAAACAATAATTGTATGGAGAACTGTAGTGCTTGGGAACATTTGATCATACAAACAAAACACAAGAAAAAGCAGAAAGAAGAAATATAAATTCAGTGGTAAGGATTGTTAAGAAATCTTTAGTGGGCAGACGTATAGGGCACTATGCACAGGGCTACAAACAATTCATTAGATATACTGTATGAAAAGTACATGAGTATTTATGTAAAAGGGCAAATATACCCATTTTTGATCACTAATACAAGGAAATAAAAAAACATATTTTTTAAATTAAGAATGTATAATAAAACATATTTGTAATGTTTTATCTTTTGATTGTCCTTTTTGTTTTTTTTTATTTTTGTGATTATGGGGCAGCCATGTTGCCTAAAGTTTTCTTATTAAGTTTATATTATTGTATACACTTACTTTACTTTTTTCAAATAAGGGCACAATGGGGATTCTACCAGGATGATGGTGAGGTTTAAGCAGATGGACTAAATTGTCGAGAAAGAATAAACTGGTTTATCCACCAAGTTTATAGCAATGTTAGGGCTCATGCACATGACCTTATTTTCTTTCCGTGTCCGTTCCGTTTCTTACGGACCGTATGAGGAACCATTCATTTCAATGGGTCCGCAAAACAAAAAATGGAAGGTACTCTTTGTGCATTCCATTTCCTTATGTCTGTATTTCCGTTCCGCAAAAAAAATAGAACATGTCCTATTATTGTCCGCATCACGGACAAGGATAGGACTGTTCTATTAGGGGCCAGCTGTTCCGTTACACAAAATGCGGAAAGCACTTATTTTTTGCGGATCCATTTTTTGCGGATTGCAAAATACATACAGTCGTGTGCATGAGCCCTTAATAAGATAAGTCCCTACAGGTGCATCTTGTTATTTATGTTGTACACCACCCCCCACCCCCTGAGCCTCACCAACATTATGACACTAGAATAATCATAGGAAAATCATTACCATGTTAGTGGTAGCTACTTTTGACTTGGTCCATAGATGGTTTAAATTAGCGCTTCAGTAAGAAGCAAAAGTCAGGTTTTTCAGGGTTCTCATTTTCTCTCTGGTCTCATCCTAAGGTGAATCCTTCAAATATTGGTAGGGACATAATTGAGAGTTGAGAAATTACTTTTTGGGAAATCATCTACAGTGACTCCCTATTGTTTACTATTGGAACCCAGTCTACCGGTCATTCTTTTATTCTACAATCGATTCTACCTTTCCCTCCCTCATTTCTTCCCCTTCTTTCATTTTCTTCCTTATAGAGACAGATATATGAACCTAGCAGACCCCCCCTAAAACACCTACTGTACGTATATAATTCACTCCTTATACAATTTATATATCTCATCAGCTACACCCTACCTGTGACCTGGTCAGTTTCTATTCTGTTCTTCTTGTACTAGCACAGTAATCTATTCTGCTGTTTACCAGATGATTCTATGGGTAATAATTTGAAAAAAAAAATAATTGTTGATATTTTAAGTGTACATTTATGTAATTGTAATTTCATGTGTTTTTTGTACTTCTTCAACCGTATCTAGTAGGTATAGATATAAATAGAACAGAAGAACAGCTTTCCGACTTAATATCCTACAGTATATTGCCTATACTGTTAATAAACTAAATATGCAGTTTACTGCAAATTTTTGTGGTTTGAAAATGGAGTTCCTAGATGTGAGGATATTAAAAAGGGATAATTGCATTGTTACTCGTGGCCATAAGAAACCTACTGGCTCTAATGCCCCTTTCAAAGCTACCATCCTCTGCAGACAAAGAGGTCCATACCGTATGGACAATTCATTGAATTGAGGTGCATTAATCACAAAGTTTTTTGGAACTCAGGAATTGACTGGTAAATTAAAGCAGATCTCCAGGAATTACCAAAATTAAATTACTGAAAATAATCAAATATTACTTTATTATAAATATATTGTCAAATACCTTTTATTCGTTATAATGGCTCATTTTGTCTAGGGAGAAATTGTTAGGAGAAATAAAATGGCCTCTGTCCTATTAGTACACACAAAACCTGTCCTAATCACACAGGAGGACAATTTACTTCAGAACACTGAGGTAAAGAGCTGCCTCGACCTCCTCTCTGCTCTACTTGTCATGGATTACACTCCAGAATACAGATGATAAGATCTTCAGCTGAATCTCTGTAGGATTGGAGTTTATGAGGAGACATGAACTACAGAGAGGAAGGACAGGACAGACTGTGTTAATGGGGAGCTGTGGTAATGGAGACTGCTGTTCATTAGCTACACCCCACCTACTCTCTGTTCTTCATGGCTCCTCATGAACTCCATTCCGACAGAGATTTAGCTGAAGATCTTATCATCTGTATTCAGAGTATAAGAGGCACTTACATTTGCCAAAATTTGCCAAAATCAAACTAAATATGTCAATTTAAACTTTTATTATACTTTTATATTGATACTTAAAGTAGCTTTCCGGGTCAACTTAAAATAGGCCATCAATATGACATCGCAAGGGGTCTGATTTGAATGAGACAGCTGAGGCTGCAATTCTAGGCGTAGAAATTACCAAAAGTAGGTTGTTGTTCCTGGTCAACAGTGAAAAGGGTTTATGTCTGTCTCTGGGAAACACACCGACTAGAACGGAGCCTGCAAAGTCAAGGAGAGCAGACCTCGCATTCGTGGCCACGATCCATTAATTTCCAGGGGATTGACGAAATTACCAAGCATTGGCTCAGCTATTTCTGTCAGCTCCATAGCAGTGAATGGAGCCTAGGCCGTGTATGCGAGTCACATAAAAACACCTTAACTTTGTTACATTTTGAGATGTCTGTTTCCATTTTTTCTATAGTTTGCATGAACTGTGTGCTTTATGCTTCTATATTTATAGTCAGTCATAACCAACAAATGAAGACATATTTATTTGTTAGATAATATAAAATCGGAAAATGATAATGCATGAATGTATTTGCAGAACTGACAGCTGGCCTTTCTGTTGCTTAATTTAGATCTTTTTCAGCCAGACAAGTTGCTCATTAGACCAAGGAACCTGCCAAAAGCAGTGAGCCATGGTAAGGGAACAAAAGACATTGCAGTTACTGTTTTGTGTTTGGCATCTGTCAGTATATTATTATTATTATTATTTTTTTTAGCAAAAACACTCCTTAGTTTCCTACTTTCCCTCAAATTTGATAGAGGATGCTTCTGTATAAATATAAAATATACACGTATAATTACATCCGGTAACAGGTATACAGCCAATAGCAGGCCACAATGGTAACTAGCCTCCCTAGTATCACAGGTGACGTCACCGGTGATGCAAGAGGGCTGGTCGCCGTCAAAGTCTGTAGTGATTAGAGATGAGGGAAGTTTAGAAAAATTTGACCCGGCAGCTTTGCTGAAGTTTACCAAGAAATTTGAATCATTCCGAGTGAATTCCTCATGAATCGTTTTAAATCAGGTATACCCAGGTCACTCTGCCTTAGGGTATGGACACACTGAGCGACCATAATGCGAACATTTTGCAGTGGTGATGTGGTGAAGAACCATGCGACCAGTTAGCCTGCAGCTGCCTTTCATTTACTAATGAAGACCACATTGTATAGTCAGTCTTCATTGTTAATTGCCATGCTGCACCTTTAATGCACCATTAAACAGGGGCTGTTACTGGTATGGGGTTTGGCTAGTTAGGTGGGGACACAATGGGCATATTATTGCAGTTCTGGCCACACAGAACATTAATCAGCTCTGACATACCCACCCCAGCCCTACAGGTGGGAGCCCTTCTTCTACCATTTGCTTTTCCTCCTTTTCTACATCATCTAATATCGATGAGAATATGTCATCAGGAACATCCAGCTCCTACTCTCTCTGCATCTTGCTAACTTTTCTAGGATATGGAGACTTTGTTGGATGATTTGGAAGAAGTAAAGGCAGCAAAAAATAAGAATAGTCATCATTAAAGGCTATGTACACCTTTGGGGGTCATTTTTTAAAATTGTTGCATTGTACTCATTATGAGCTAAATATAATTTTCCAATTGGTCTTCACTAAAAATATGGAGCCCTGTATGTAGCAGCATGTCAGTTGGGGAGCTGAAGGGCTCCTTATATCAGCTCTCTGACATTAGAAACACTCGTTAGTGTTCAGTTCTTATCTTATTGATAAGAATGTGGCTTAAATAAGTGTTTATGACCTCTTAGTAGTTTAGAGATAAGGTTTATTAGATGACCGTCACAAAGTAAAAGTGAAAGTACCAGTCTTTCAGTTTTCTCTAGAGGAGAAAGGCCCTCTACATACAGCATTCATTTCAACAGCAGTATTGCATTACATATATGTGCTAGGTCAGCACACAGGACTCATCCATGTGATATGTAAGTAAATAGGACTAATGGTGGAATAATTATTTTTATTGTGGTTATTACAGTAACTGAATTACTGTGTGTATTTGCATAGCCACCTGCTTCTAGGTGATATTGTAAAATGGCTGCCTGTCTCTAGGTTATCATATTGTTAATAAAATCACGCCACCCATCCAAAATACTGACTAAAAACAAGACAGTAAATAGGTAATAAAAGGTGGAATTCGTTTACAAGAAAAGGGCTGCCTAAACAGCCTACTAGTTACATGGTAATACTACATATGCAAAGTATACTGCACAAACAAGGCAAAAAAATATGGAGCCCGCTATGTAGCAGCATGTGGATTTTCTCTCTTTTTAGTCATTGGGGAACTGACGGGCTCCTGATCTCTGATATTAGAAACACTCATTATAGCTCAGTTCTTATCTTATTGATAAGAATGTGGCTTAAATAAGTGTTTATGACCTCTTAGTACTTTAGAGATAAGGTTTATTAGATAATCACAAAGTGAAAGTACCAGTCACAAAGTTAGAAAACCCTTTGTGACAGAACAGCTCAATATTTTTATTAAAAAGCTAATTGAAAATATGATATTTAGTCAAAGATGAGTAAAACGCAATCATAAACAAAAATTGCCTCCAAAGGTGTACATATCCTTTATGCTCTGGCCCCCCTAAGGGGTGCAGACTAGAGATGAGCGAATCATTCAAAATTTTAGTCGCTGAACATTCGTTGAACTTTTCATAAGATTCGTATATTCGACGAATATATTCGTTGAATCTGCGTAGAAAATATACGTTATTATGTTATATACGAACGTTCAGTTTTAAAAGGTATGCAACTTCTTTGAACACGTACGCATGAGCGTACAAATTGCGTACGAAAATAATGGGCTTTGCTGGAGAGGTGGAGAATGGTAGAGTAGGAGGAACGCTCTGAGTCTGACCCCTGGCTACATATGGATACTGTATCAACAGATGACAGCAGATCATCCAGCTGAGACTGAGATGAGCGTGCCATCCACTCCACTATGTCATCCACTTTTCTCCTCCACTACAATTTTGCGCCTTGGTGGGTTTTCCCGGTGGAACACCGGCCAAGTATTGCGAATACTACAAGTAGAAGCTCCGCCTACAGGTCCTTTGGCACTGCTGCCCTGTGCCACCTTCTCCTTTTTTCTGTAGCTCGAGGTCTGGCTGGAACTGGACCCCTTTTGCTTATCCATTCCAGACATTTTTCACTTGACTCTGTGGCCCTGCAGCTGGTCTTTGTTTTTGTCCCTGTCTGTCTCTCCCTGCCTGATTAATTACTAGCCCTGCACTGGCCCTGAACTTGCCCTGCAGTATCCCCGATGTGTAATATGGATTCCCTGAACAATTACACCCCAATTTCAAAAACACAGGTCTCAGTCTTTAGGAACTTCACACACAGTGCTTCTGCTCATCTCAGCAGTCGCAGCAGAAGTGATGCGTAACTGGCTTACTGAGCCTGAGCACATCAGAGCAAGCCCTGCCCACTAGGTCAGGGGACCGTTTCCTTCCCGGACTTTTGCGCACGAATAACGAACTAACAGTAAAAGTTTGCTAATTACTTGAATTCGAACGCAACAGCGTATAGAGTAACTTATACGTAGCATTAGCGTACAATTTATCGGACAAGTACGTAGCGAATGCGTAGAAAGCTTAATGGAGCGAATCACCTAATATTCGGATTCGCTTCGCAGCTGAAAATTTCCAAGATTCGATACGAATCAACGAATCGACTAATAGATTCGCTCATCTCTAGTGCAGACTAGTATTGGTTGGCACTCTGGCAGTGGAATAATAAAGGCTTTCATCTTATTGGTATTGATTTACATATCTTTGTTTACAGCTGATGTAGGAATAAGTAAATGTAGGGAACACAGCCTACTAGTTACATGGTAATACTACATATCCAAAATACACTGCACAAACAAGGCAAAATACATTACGACAAATAGATAAAATACCTAAATGCATCAAATACACTGGTGTGAGAGGCAGTACAATACTAGAAAATGTAGATAAGCACATACAGACTAAAGGCCACTCCAACCTCAACATGTGTTTCGCCTATAGCTTCCTTCAGATTGCATGTATTTTTCACACCACCATATATACCATTTTTGCCCATTGTATGTTTTCTTTTTTTTGGAGAGGCTATTGTTTGGAGATAATAAAGATCTGTGAGCAAAATTTTAAATACATGTATATTAGAAAATTGTTCAACATCCTATTCTCATCATACATTATTGTAATCATTCAAAGCAGAATACCTCTTAAAAAAACTTCTGCTGATTTTATATGGAATCCAAGATAACATCTCTGTATTCCTTGGTCTCTGAACTTAACGGCCTGTTTAGTTATAGTCAAGGCCCCATGTACTTCTATGGCAACACTATGGCGGCTCTGTATAAAGCAGAACTGTAGTACGGTATAAGAATGAGCACGTAATGTGCAGAACCACATAGTAATACAAGTACAATGAGAGAAATGTGCAATTTGTGTAAAGCAAACTGAATACAAAACAGAAAATACAGATAGAAAAATGAAGACATCAGCAAGAACTGGTCACCTACAACCAGAGAAGTGTAATGTTGAAATATAAGTTGGCACAATGATAAATGACCCACAATGTTGTGCGTATCAGACTCTGCAAAAAAAGGTACAGAAACATAAAAACTAGTGGCCTTGCATTTACATTTGTGGATATAAAAAGATTTATATACACTGTTGTAAAACACAGAGTAAAAATGACAGTCAGCGATTATATCACTATTTGTAGATCCCTGAATTCTAATTAAAGAGGGATCCTAAAAGCGATTTTTCAACTATTTTCTGTAAAAATGAAATTTCTTTAAATGCTGATATTTCTAATAAATTTGAGACAAAACATCCCTTGCCTACGCCACTTCTAAAAGGAACACTAAAAAATGTATTCTTTTTAAGAAATGTATTGTCATTTTCTGGAAACTGATGGCCATCACTACATGTATGGCACTGGTAATGCTCTATATCACTGAAACACCATAGTACCTAGATATGGGGTGGGCAATCTGCGGCACGCGTTCCAGAGGTGGAACACAGACCATGTTCTGCTGGTATGCAGGCTGTCGCCAAAAGACGACAAGACTTTTCAGTCTTGTCGCCACTTGTTGGATGTCCTGCCGCCACGCTTTAACTCAGTAGAGAGTGGCACACTACATGCTGCCTGCTACTGTACTTTGCTGCTGCTCATTTTATCCTCAGGACTGCCACAAATGAAGAAAGGTATTTGAAGTATGGGGGTTGGGAGGAGGATGGTGAGCTTGAGAGGAAGGGGAAGTTGGGGTGAGCTTGGTGAGATGGGGTAACGAGCATGTGACTAGATATGGGGTTGGGGGAGGTGGGTGAGCTTGGGGAGATAAGGGAATGAGCAATGTGACAAAATTGGGGGTGAGGGAGATTAGTGAGCTTGGGAGATAGGGAATGAACACTGTGACCAGTTCGGGGGTGGGAATAGGATGGTGAGCCTGAACATGATTGCTGGCAGGGGGATGAGGAACAAGCTCTCTGACTTTGGGGGGGTGCGGTGGGGATGGTAAGTCGGCATGCGATTAGTCGTTGCGTGGGGGAGAGGATGATATCTAGGTGTGATTGGTGCAGCTCTGATTGTTATTATTGTGGGGGTGGCCAGTATATGGGGAACCAATGTATGTTGACCAGTAGGGGGGAGGGCAGGCCTCGGTCACTTAAAAGGGCTGCTGTCCCCTGCCATCAGTAAAGGTGGATTTTTACTGCCTTATAATCAGGCAGATTATCAGGAACAAACGTTTCTGTGAACGCTCATTTTCGCCAATGTGCCGTCTAAATATGCCGCGATCAACCGATAAATGAGCAAAACACTTGTTCATCTGGTGATCCTGTCGTTAATGCAGACATTTCTGGGCAAACAGCAATCTGCTGACCAGAAACAATTATTCTGTATGGGGACGAGCGATTGCAATAGCGATCCCTCGTTCTCACACTGAACGAGCAGCTTACTGTCGGGAAAGAACAAATCGGAGCATCTGAACCCACCTTTAGTGTATGGTTGGTGGGGTCCCCCATATACTGGTCCCCCATATATCTGTCTCGTAGTCGGATTCAGTGGAGCAGTGAAAAGCTTTACTATTCATATATTTTCCAGAAGGCAATTTTCCAAAAAAATTGGAAACCTCTAAGCTGTGCAGGTTAAGCAGTGTTGTTGAGAATTTTGGGACGTAGCTTGTAAATACCTGGTTTATGCCACATATTTGTGTTATATTATTTTCCTGTATGGCTCAGTAAGCTGAGAACTTCAGCTTTGATTTTTTTTTTTTAATCGGCACTCCGTACAAAAAAGGTTGTCGATCCCAGACCTAGATAAAAATGTTTGTGACAGCTATTGTTAAAGAGAATTTCTATCAGATACATTACATCAATAACACCATCCCCTAACCTAGCCAACATTAAAACAGTACCCAGATGTTTTCAGCCTTGTGAGTGCAACAATGTTAAAAGTGCATTATATTATATGTTGTGTTAGTATTAACTTCCTTCTAGAATTATATTCATCTGTCTTCTTTGGCCTTAAGATAGCCTGCAGATTCTCTGCAGACTATCTAGGCATGACTCTGCAAAACGCCGCAGTTCTGAACATGCAGCCAAAGAGTGAACAAGAAAACAAAATAGATAAGAATAAGGGGAGTACAAGGAGTACAAGGGATCATCCCTTTCTGTACCAATCAATGTAAATGTCAAATGTTAAAGTGGAATGATCTTATTGGACACATACTGTTTGTGTCTCAAATTATTCTCCGATCCGAGATCGGTAACTTTCTACTAATTTAGATTTCATATGATAATCCTTGGAACCTGATTAAGGTTCGATAGCAGCCTCTATCTGCCACCTTTATTGTAGAAATCACTGCAGCATTACCTCTCTTAATTACATGTCTCATGATGTCTTGCCTGGAATCACATAGGGAGGTGTGACCAGATCACATCTATCAAAAGTTAAAGTCTTATAAATCATTTCAAATTGTGATTAGGATCTTAGAGAACCACAGATGTAGGTCTAATGCCAATGAAAGGCTGATGCTGTACATATGCAGCAACATACATGTCACAGGCATCCCTCTGCAAATGGGACAGAGAAGTTTAGTTGACACGATATACATTACAATATATATATATATAAATATATATATATATATATATATATATATATATATATATATACAGTACAGACCAAAAGTTTGGACACACCTTCTCATTCAAAGAGTTTTCTGTATTTTCATGACTATGAAAATTGTAGATTCACACTGAAGGCATCAAAACTATTAATTAACAAATGTGGAATTATATACTTAACAAAAAAGTGTGAAACAACTGAAAATATGTCTTATATTCTAGGTTCTCCAAAGTAGCCACCTTTTACTTTGATTACTGCTTTGCTAACTCTTGGCATTCTCTTGATGAGCTTCAAGAGGTAGTCACCTGAAATGGTATTCTAACAGTCTTGAAGGAGTTACCAGAGATGCTTAGCACTTGTTGGCCATTTTGCCTTCACTCTGCGGTCCAGCTCACCCCAAACCATCTCGATTGGGTTCAGGTCTGGTGACTGTGGAGGCCAGGTCATCTGGCGTAGCACCCCATCACTCTCCTTCTTGGTCAAATAGCCCTTACACAGCCTGGAGGTGTGTTTGGGGTCATTGTCCTGTTGATAAATAAATGATGGTCCAACTAAACGCAAACCGGATGGAATAGCATGCCACTGCAAGATGCTGTGGTAGCCATGCTTTTTCAGTATGCCTTCAATTTTGAATAAATCCCCAACAGTGTCACCAGCAAAGCACCCCCACACCATCACACCTCCTCCTCCATGCTTCACGGTGGGAACCAGGCATGTAGAGTCCATCCGTTTACCTTTTCTGCGTCGCACAAAGACACGGTGGTTGGAACCAAAGATCTCAAATTTGGACTCACAGACCAAATCACAGATTTCCACTGGTCTAATGTCCATTCCTTGTGTTCTTTAGCCCAAACAAGTCTCTTCTGCTTGTTGCCTGTCCTTAGCAGTGGTTTCCTAGCAGCTATTTTGCCATGAAGGCCTGCTGCACACAATCTCCTCTTAACAGTTGTTGTAGAGATGTGTCTACTGCTAGAACTCTGTGTGGCATTGACCTGGTCTCTAATCTGAGCTGCTGTTAACCTGCGATTTCTGAGGCTGGTGACTCGGATGAACTTATCCTCCGCAGCAGAGGTGACTCTAGGTCTTCCTTTCCTGGGGCGGTCCTCATGTGAGCCAGTTTCTTTGTAGCGCTTGATGGTTTTTGCAACTGCACTTGGGGACACTTTGAAATTTTTCCCAATTTTTCGGACTGGCTGACCTTCATTTCTTAAAGTATTGATGGCCACTCGTTTTTCTTTACTGAGCTGCTTTTTTCTGCCATAATACAAATTCTAACAGTCTATTCAGTGGGACTATCAGCTGTGTATCCATCTGACTTCTGCCCAACACAACTCATGGTCCCAACCCCATTTATAAGGCAAGAAATCCCACTTATTAAACCTGACAGGACACACCCGTGAAGTGAAAACCATTTTAGTGAACAGCAAACTAAGCTGCAGAAACCAGTGTCAGACAGCTGCTGCCAAGGCCAATAAGATAATGGGTTGCATCAAAAGAGGCATAGATGCCCGTGATGAGAACATAGTCCTGCCACTTTACAAATCACTAGTCAGACCACATATGGAGTACTGTGTACAGTTCTGGGCTCCTGTGAACAAGGCAGACATAGCAGAGCTGGAGAGGGTTCAGAGGAGGGCAACTAAAGTAATAACTGGAATGGGTGGACTATAGTACCCAGAAAGATTATCAAAATTAGGGTTATTCACTTTAGAAAAAAGACGACTGAGGGGAGATCTAATAACTATGTATAAATATATCAGAGGTCAGTACAGAGATCTCTCCCATCATCTATTTATCCCGAGGACTGTGACTGTGACGAGGGGACATCCTCTGCGTCTGGAGGAAAGAAGGTTTGTACATAAACATAGAAGAGGATTCTTTACGGTAAGAGCAGTGAGACTATGGAACTCTCTGCCTGAGGAGGTGGTGATGGTAAGTTCACTAAGAGAGTTCAAGAAGGGCCTGGATGTATTTCTGGAGGGTAATAATATTACAGGTTATAGTTACTAGAGATGGGTCGTTGATCCATGCAGTTATTCTGATTGCCTGACTGGAGTCGGGAAGCAATTTTTCCCCCTAAAGTGAGGAAAATTGGCTTCACAGGGGTTTTTTTTGCCTTCCCCTGGATCAACTTGTAGGAAAACAGGCTGAACTGGATGGACAGATGTCTTTTTTCGGCCTTACAAACTATGTTACTATGTTACTATGTAGATGACTACCTCTTGAAGCTCATCAAGAGAATGCCAAGAGTGTGCAAAGCAGTAATCAAAGCAAAAGGTGGCTACTTTGAAGAACCTAGAATATAAGACATATTTTCAGTTGTTTCACACTTTTTTGTTAAGTATATAATTCCACATGTGTTAATTCATAGTTTTGATGCCTTCAGTCTGAATCTACAATTTTCATAGTCATGAAAATACAGAAAACTCTTTGAATGAGAAGGTGCGTCCAAACTTTTGGTCTGTACTGTATATATATATATATATATGTTTTTTAGTAAACAAGACATAAATAGCTCACATAATATTCTTAATATTTTATTGCCCAAGTTCCACTTTGAACAAAGCCTCAACAGCTTCGAAAACTTATTTTTTTTCCAAATTTTTAAATTTCGAACCTTTTCATCTTAAATACATTTAGCAATATCTACACAAGCAGATTTAAAATTACATTTTTTCTTTTTACATTGATCTAAAAAGTAAAAGTAATTGTTAAATTCCTTCCTCTTATAAAAGTCAAAAGGAACATTTCACTGTCAACAACAGGATGTCAAATGTAATTTCTTGCTAATCCATTCCCACTGTGTAGATAGTTTTGTTCCAAAAATACCTAAAAATGCATTTAGACCATTTTCAAGTACTTTGGAAGTGAAGTATTTTTTTAATTGTTTTGCACGTATGCTTTTAAGGAATCTGTCAATTTCATAAATTGATGGTCTTCAAAATCAAGTAGGATATTTGAGAGATTTGGGGGCAGAAAAAGAAACATATTTTAAAAAAACATATACTGCAGATAGCATTAGCATTCTGAGGATAAGACAAAATTGTTAGCATTGATGATATTTTAACTTCTGCTGGATGTGTCTGAAATGCATTGGTGAACATCAGGGGCGGACATACTGCCTGTGCAGCAGGTTCAGGAGGGGAGGCCCTTTCCAGGGGGGGTTGGTGTGCCCTGGTTAGGACTTACTGTGAAACTGCTGCCCGTTCTGGCTATACTCCATGGCTGAAGGACCTTCGATGACATCACAGTCATGTGATCTTTTCAACACTGAAGTGGTGGTAGGACCTGTGATGAGGTCACCATGATGTGACTAGTGCAGAGCAAGGCAGCGCTCAGCAGTGGAGACCAGTCGAATGAATGTGAGTGCCAGAGAAATGCTGTGGTTCTCCCCATTATACCTCCTCTCTGCTTAGTGGGGGGGGGGATATGTCATTTAACTGGGACTGTATGTTAGAGGGGCTGAAGGGAGGGGTGTTAGTTACATGGGACTGTATGTTATAGAAGATTGAGGTGAGATGACTGGTGCTATTTACATGGGACTGGATATTATAGGAGTCTGGAGGGTAAGGAGTGATATTGTTTACATAAGACTATGTGTTGTAGGGACTGAAGGAGGGGATTTAAGTTATTTACATGGGACTGTATCATATAGAAGACTGGTGGGAGAGGACTGGTGTTATTTACATGGGACTGTTGTATAAAAGACTGGTGGGAGAGGATTGGTGTCATTTACATGTGACTGCATGGTATAGAAGACTGGTGGGAGGGGTATGGTGTTATTTACATTGGACTGCATGGTATAGAAGACTGGAGGGAGAGGAGTGATGCTATTTACATGGGACTGTATTGTATAGAAGACTGTAAGGAAGAGAGGTTATTTACATGGGACTGTATCATATAGGAAACTGGTGGGAGAGAACTGGTGTTATTTACATGGAACTGCATGGTATAGAAGAATGGAGGGAGAGGACAGGAATTATAATTTATGGGGGCACTACATAGAATATTTTAACTCCAGGAGGTACGGCAAAAGGAATTATAATTACAGGGGGCACTACAGGTAACATTATAAATACTGTGGACAGTGGTGACAGGCATTACTACTGAAAGCTTCATAGGAGTGCCTTATAGCTTGGCATTATTTCTATTAGGGGGCCTTATTAGTACTGAGGGCACTGAAGGGAGCCTTATTACTAATGGGGGTAATATGGGGGGGGGACTTCCACCTAGCAGTGAGCCCGGTGATGTCACCAGCACTAATGGATGGTCTTTAGCGCTGCCCTAGCCTATAAAGCCGCCCATCAGTGCCAGTAACGTCTCCGCTTAGCAGTGTAAAAATGTAAACAAAACAGCCCAGGGCAAGGGAGAGCATCAGAGTATGAAATGTCAGAGGGGTTAAGTAGGGGAAGAAGGGGTTATGTCCGAGGAAAGGGGAGGGGGGCCCAGGTACATTCCTTGCACAGGGGCCCTCTGTTGTCTGTGTCCACCCCTGGTAAACATTATGGATACTTACCAACATAACACAATCTAATTTCCAGGGACTCTCTTCTATTTTAAAAAGCTGTCCTGGATAAACAGTAGCCATCTGTATAGTGTGCAAGGTGTTCAAACACAGCAGGTATGAGACAGGGTCCCTATCTGACATGAATTTATAAAAATAGGTCTGAGATGTTTCTACGTAGTCATCAGGTCTTTAAAACAAGTGAATGAACATTGTAGATTTCACACTGCTTAAAGGGTGTTATCTAATTTTTTAAAGGCCAGTGAGGCTTTTAAAATAATAACAAAAAATTACACTCACCTTTCTGAACACCCTCTGTTCCAGTGTGAATCTTTGATGCTCCCTATGATCCATGCAGCTGTGATGTAATTTTTGACTGCAGTGATGACATGTGTCGCACATGACCATTGCAGCCAGTCACCGGCCTCAGCAGTATACGGCACAAAACTGTCAATGCCAGTAATTGGCTGCAGCAGTCACCTGTGGAAAATGTCTATGTTCCCACTGCAGCCTTGTATATAGACACTGGTGAAGAAATTTGTCAAGATCTGCATTTAAAACACACCAATCTATCTCCTTCCTGCTTTAGATGCACCACAGTTATTAAGAGGTGCATGTCTCTTAATATTTGTGGTGCATCTGTACAGGTCCATGCAACAAAGCAGAGATTTAAACCAGCAAGAGAGTTTCTCTAGATCCCCTCTACAATGTAGTTCTCTATAGAAAAAATCACTGGCCTCTCTGGTGGCCCGGACTGTGGGAGTGCTCATAGGACAGCACCTTTTTCTATAGTGTGGAAGCATGACACCACTGCTTGATTTTAGGGTGGTTGTTACCATAGAAATAAGAAGTGTATAATGTGATGGAAAAATGAATCAAGCCAGCAAAGGAGGCAATATGGACAATAACAATACACTAGCAAGTGTCTTGTATTAACATGATAAATGCCATTTTCTGAAGTGAGACAATCCCTTTGAGTTACGTCAATGCAACAATGCTGAGCTTGCCACCTAGCACAATGTGCCACAGTGGATGTCGCAAAAAGTTATTTTTGGTTTCCAAAGAGATTCGGGACAACTGATTGAGGACTCTTGTCTCAGAGAGCTCAGAGTCACACTGAAACAGAGGTTGTCATAAAATGTTATACAAGATGTTTTGAAGATGGGAACTAATAAAACTCACATGCTTTAAGTGAAAAGTCTGCACCAATGTCCCAATTTGAGACCTCCTCTCCTGGGTATTTGTTCCTCCCTCTTTTTGTGTCAATGATGTGATGAAGGAGGTGGCTGTCTGCTAAGCTAATCCCCTTCTCCATCATGATTGAAGCACAGACAGAGAAGGGAACAGGCTTAGTTTAAGTATGTGACCAGCACAAAAAGTGGAGAAAGACTGTGTCAGAACGATAATAAAGGTTTAACTTCCTGGACTGCAAGGACAGTCCTCATATGTTCTTATGCTGCTAACAATCTGCTTGAACCTTCCTATGACTAAGACCAAGGAATAGGGGCTCGAATCATTCAAGTGGTTATCGATGAGCACCACTACATAGTAACATAGTAACATAGTAACATAGTTTGTAAGGCCGAAAAAAGACATCTGTCCATCCAGTTCAGCCTGTTTTCCTACAAGTTGATCCAGAGGAAGGCAAAAAAAACCCTGTGAGGTAGAAGCCAATTTTCCTCACTTTAGGGGAAAAAATTCCTTCCCGACTCCAATCAGGCAATCAGAATAACTCCCTGGATCAACGACCCCTCTCTAGTAACTATAACCTGTAATAGTATTACCCTCCATAAATACATCCAGGCCCTTCTTGAACTCTTTTAGTGAACTTACCATCACCACCTCCTCAGACAGAGAGTCCACAGTCTCACTGCTCTTACCGTAAAGAATCCTCTTCTATGTTTATGTACAAACCTTCTTTCCTCCAGACGCAGAGGATGTCTCCTCGTCACAGTCACAGTCCTCGGGATAAATAGATGATGGGAGAGATCTCTGTACTGACCTCTGATATATTTATACATAGTTATTAGATCTCCCCTCAGTCGTCTTTTTTCTAAAGTGAATAACCCTAATTTTGATAATCTTTCTGGGTACTGTAGTCCACCCATTCCAGTTATTACTTTAGTTGCCCTCCTCTGAACCCTCTCCAGCTCTGCTATGTCTGCCTCCATGTGTGGTCTGACTAGTGATTTGTAAAGTGGCAGGACTATGTTCTCATCACAGGCATCTATGCCCCTTTTGATGCAACCCATTATCTTATTGGCCTTGGCAGCAGCTGTGTGGCACTGGCTTCTACAGCTTAGTTTGCTGTTCACTAAAATTCCTAGGTCCTCTTCCATGTCAGAGTTACCCAATGCTTTACCATTTAGTATGTACTGGTGACTTGGATTATTCCTTCCCATATGCATAACCTTACATTTGTCAGTGTTAAACCTCATCTGCCACTTTTCTGACCAAGCCTCCAGTCTATCCAGATCCTGCTGTAGCAGTGTACTGTCCTCCTCTGTGTTAATTACTTTACACAGTTTAGTGTCATCTGCAAAAATTGATATTTTACTATGCAAAGCTTCCACAATATCATTAATAAATATATTGAAGAAAATAGGACCCAATACAGACCCCTGTGGTACCCCACTAGTGACAGTGACCCAATCTGAGTATCTACCGTTAATAACCACCCTCTGTTTTCTATCACTGAGCCAGTTACTTACCCACATACAGACATTTTCTCCCTGGCCAAGCATTCTCATTTTGTATACTAACCTTTTATGTGGTACCGTGTCAAACGCTTTGGAGAAGTCCAAATATACGACATCCATTGAGTCGCCGCGGCCAAGTCTAGAACTTACCTCCTCATAGAAACTGATTAAATTGGTTTGACATGACCGATCCCTCATGAAACCATGCTGATACAGAGTTATTTGCTTATTTTCATTGAGGTACTCCAAGATAGCATCTCTCAGAAAACCTTCAAACAGTTTACCCACAACAGAAGTTAAACTTACCGGCCTATAATTTCCGGGCTCTGTTTTTTGGACCCTTTTTGAATATTGGCACCACATTTGCTATGCGCCAATCCTGTGGAACACTCCCCGTCAGTATAGAGTCCTTAAATATCAGAAATAAGGGTCTGTCGATGACATTACTTAATTCTCTTAGGATACGGGGGTGTATGCCATCCGGTCCTGGTGATTTGTTTATTTTAATATTTTTAAGACGTTGCTGCACCTCTTCCTGGGTCAGAGAGGACACTTTTAAAGGGGAATTTACTTTTATACTCTGCATTTCATCTGACAGTTTATTTTCCTCAGTGAATACAGTGGAGAAAAAGTTATTTAGTAGCTTCGCTTTCTCCTCATCACTCTCTGCAACTCCCCCCTCATTACTCTGTAGGGGCCGACACCTTCAGGTTTATACTTTTTAGTATTTATATAATTGAAGAACATTTTAGGGTTAGTTTTACTCTCTTTGGCGATTAATCTCTCGGTCTCTAGTTTGGCTGCTTTTATTTGTCTTTTACATATTCTATTTTTTTTCCTTATAGTTTTTCAATGCTTGCTCGCTCTCCTCCTGTTTTAGTGATTTAAATGCTTTCTTTTTGTCATTTATTGCTTTCTTTACAGTTCTATTTATCCACATTGGTTTTTTCTTGTTTCTTATCATTTTATTCCTATACGGTATGTACCTCTCACAATTAGATATTAGGATGCTTTTAAAAATATCCCATTTTATGGCTGTATTTTTATTTTTGAGGACTTTGTCCCAGTTAGTTAGGCCTATGGCCTCTCTTAGTTGGCTAAATTTAGCTTTTTTGAAGTTTGGTATTTTTGTTCCTCCCTGAAGAAACACTCTTTTGAATGACAATTGGAAGGTTATTATGTTATGGTCACTGTTTCCCAGGTGTCCCCCAACCTGCACATCTGTTGTTCTGTCAGGTCTATTGGTTAATACTAAGTCCAGTATGGCCGTCCCTCTAGTCGGGTCCTGAACCAGTTGGGATAGGTAATTGTCTTTGGTTATTGCCAAGAACCTGTTTCCTTTATGAGATGTACAGGTTTCAGTTTCCCAGTCTATATCTGGGTAGTTGAAGTCCCCCATAATAATGACCTCATTATGATTTGCCGCCTCGTCTATTTCGTTTAGAAGTAGATTTTCTGTGGTCTCTGATATATTGGGTGGTTTATAATAAACCCCTATTAGTATTTTATTATTGTTTTTGGCTCCATTTATTTCTACCCACAGTGACTCCACATGTTCATGTCCCTCACTTATATCTTCCCGGAGTGTGGGCTTTAGGCACGACTTTACATAAAGGCAGACCCCTCCCCCTCTCCGGTTTTGACGATCCTTTCTAAAAAGATTGTAACCCTGTACGTTGACTGCACAGTCATAGCTATCATCCAGCCATGTCTCAGTTACTCCCACTATGTCATAGTTCTCCTCACACATCACTAATTCCAGTTCACCAGTTTTATTAGCCTGGCTTCTGGCATTAGTGTACATACAATTAAGAGGTTGATGTATATTTCTTACCCTACACCTTTCCTTCTGATCTGTTCTAGTTCCTCCTTCCATTACTCCCCCAGTTCTGTTACCTTGCCCCAAGTCTCTATCTGCACTATCTTCCCCTCCTATAATGTAGTTACCCCCCCAGTCCCTAGTTTAAACACTCCTCCAGCCTTCTAGCCATCTTCTCCCCCTTCCCCATTGAGGTGCAGCCCATCCCTACGGTAGAGCCTGTAGCCGACAGAGAAGTTGTCCCAGTTCTCCAAGAACCCAAATCCCTCCTGCCTACACCAGTTCTTGAGCCACTTGTTTACCTCCCTAATCTCCCGCTGCCTTTCTTGTGTGGCTCGTGGTACAGGCAGTATTTCGGAAAACACTACCTTGGAGGTCCTTGCCCTAAGCTTATGCCCTAAATCCCTAAAATCATTTTTAAGGACGCTCCCACTACCTCTAACTTTGTCATTGGTACCGATATGGACCATGACTGCTGGATCTTCTCCAGCCCCTCCCAGTAATCTGTCAACCCGATCCGCGATGTGCCGAACTCGAGCGCCTGGAAGGCAGCACACCATCCGACGATCCTGGTCTTTGTGACTAATTGCCCTCTCTGTACCCCTTATAATTGAGTCGCCCACCACTATGTTTTTAACTTTTTTTTTTTTTTAATTTTTAATTTTCTTCTGGTGCTGGAACTGGATTTTTTGTTTCATGCAATTTCCCAACATTCATCCTGACTTTCCTTCCATGCACAGTATTAATGGTGTCCTCAGTGCTGCGAAATACTAATCCATCATGTAATACCATCAGTGAGGCATTTGATTGGCTCCAAAAATATGACTAGCACTGAAGGACAGTGACCTCTATATTGCACCACCCCCTTAACAGTGACCTTCACAGCACCTCACCCACAAAAAATGTGACCTCCATAGCACCCCACGCCCTTTAACAATGACTCCCACAGCATCCCTCCCCCTTAACAATGACGTCACACAACACCTGACCCCTTAACATTGACCTCTACAGTGCCCCATCCCCTTAAAATGTGAACTCCATAGCACCCCGCCTCCTTAACATTAACCTCCACAGCGGCCCACCCCCTTTAACAATGACTGTAAAACTGCATGTATGTCAAGACTGAAGGACCTGTGAGCTTCTATTGGCCAATATGGATTATGTGACAGGGTGTATGGCAGTTAGGATATAAGTGAAAGACCTGCAAGCTACTATTGGCTAATATGGGAAATGTGATACCATGTTTGCATTTTTTGGGAATATCTCAGTAACCGTACATCCTAGAAAGCTGAGACCCAGTCTAAAGCCTTCCTGGATGTACCTATTTGCCTAATGTGGTGGAGACTTGTCCAGATATTTTGCCGTGGATAAAGAACAGACAGACAACAGACAGACAGAAATTCATTTTTAATTACATAAGATTTACTAAACCATAATAAAAGATATGCAAAGCCGATTGTGTCCCAGGTTGATAGGAATGCCAAGTGGTGGGGTGTGGTCCTTAATAGTCTCTGTGTGTGTGTCACCTTGCTCTTACCTGGATACAGCCGATCCCTAGGGTTAGGCTCTGAAGCAATAAAGGGGGGTTAGTTGAGGTAGGAGATTCCACACTCTTGTAAAGTTCAACAGTTTTGCTTGCATCAACTTGCATCCAAACAATATTCGGGCTTTCTCTTGGTTCCAGCAGGTTTTGGCATAAACTGGCAGGCAAACTTGATAACACTGCTTTCTTTCTCTCTGCTGTGCTAAACTCTGCTTGGGTCTGGTTACGGGACTCTAGGTATCCCTGGATTGGGATTTGGGCTCCATCGACCTGTGCCCAACATGGCACTTTGCCAACACCCATATGTTACAAAGAGAGGCAATGGTAGAAAGACATCTTACCCTGATGATGTCTTCAATATAGCTGAGCTTTCTGTTCCAAAACTAAGGGGGTGATTTATCAAACTGACCTAAAGTAGAACTGGCTTAGTTGCCCATAGCAACCAGATTCCTCCTTTTATTTTCCAAAGTAGCTGTCCAAAATGAAAGGTGGAATCTGGCTGCTATGGTAAACCAAGCCAGTTCTACTTTATACCAGTTTAATAAATGACATCCTAAGTGTTTTCTATTCTCCGGGCCCCTCTTAACCTCACCAGAGGTCAGTACGCATGTAAAGTTTCCTCATACTGCAGAAATGTGGCTAGGTATAGACATCACTAAATAACTTTATGAAGTTAAAGGAGAATTAAAAAAAACCTTACTTTACAAAATATATTTTCAGTATGTCAAATTCCATCAATATGATCAGCAAATCATCTACAATTAGGCAATATATAGATATATATAATTGTACATAATTTGCAGATTGCTGAGAGTTGACACCTACAGTTATTAATATTGGCTCTCAGGTCATACCGTATAGTAATTGTCTTTGGTCTGATTAGTAGATCATTTTATATTGGTTGCCTATTTGTATTTTTAAAGAACAGTCATGGGTTAGGGAAGATTAGTATGTGGACATAGTACATAATCTAATAATCATGAATTGATGTGACCTTTTCACTCTGCATTTACGCAACTCAACTAGGCACTTTTTATCACAGACAAAATGTCAGTGTGTGGGCCTGATGATCTTTATCCCATTTGGGATCAATGCAGAGAATAGGCTATTTCGGTTTTCCTGTCTTCACAACACTTATTGATTTCTGTTTTCCGACAATGCAAACATAGATTAATCATTGTTTAAAGCTGCATGGTAGGATAATGCATATACAGATGTTCAAATTGTCTTTCAACAGATCTCTTCCCCTAACTTAGGGTCCAAAGAGACAGTTGATATATTACTTTAAATTATCTTTTGGGTCTTCTATTTGGTAACTTGATTGGCAAACTGATCTGCCGATTCTGCTGTGTGGTACGGAAGTCTACATTTCTGTCCAAGTCTATGAGACTTGCGTACAGGTTCTAATAGGAGATATCTGGGCCACATAGAATCAGGAAGTCAGTTTGACAGTCATCTCGAAAGGGGGACCCAAATGGAGGCAGATATTGACGATTTTCTTGCTCTATTCATGTACACTGCTCTAACAGAATTAAGATTATTAGAACAGTATAGGAAGTATTTTAAGATATTGCTTTCCCCACATTCCAATAACAAGATCCTAGTGAGGAAGAATATCAAGTTTGAATAGCTATTTACCACTGACAGGATATAGACTACCTTCACATATATCAGTTGTGTCTAGTCAGTTATTTTATGCTGGAGCTGTACACAACTATATGTATACCGCACCTCATCTGTACCGCATCTGTACACTCATGGCGTACAGTGTTTTTCTCTCTGGAACTAGTTGACATTCAGTATCACAACTGATGCACCGGATGTATGTGCATGATCCTATAGAAACTATGGGATCAGTTCTGGCTTCAGTTCCCTCAAGCAGTTTCTACTTCACACCTGTCGGAAACTGAGCCATATA
Organism: Rhinella marina; assembly: GCA_900303285.1. Taxonomy (NCBI): domain Eukaryota; kingdom Metazoa; phylum Chordata; class Amphibia; order Anura; family Bufonidae; genus Rhinella; species Rhinella marina. Next base: position 10,952 of record ONZH01009721.1, on the reverse strand, counting down.
GCCAGACATACAGTATGTGTAGGGGGCCATAGAAAGCAACTGTCACAATGATCAGTAACTTTAAGTTCCATATGGTCTATGTCGTGTTACTTTTTCACGTTACACGCAAATATTTTATTACCATAATTTTTTCTCTGTCGTTTTAAATAAAAAGTGCTAAAAATAATAATATTTTTTATTATAATTATCATTATTATTTTGCAACATTTAACTCTCTACAATGATTTGGAATTAAAGGGGTATTCCAGTAAGTTATTCTATGTCCACTCAAAGGGGGATAAGTATTAAATCAGGTTGGGTCTGATCACTGGGACCCCCATCAATCACAAGAACAGGGGCCTTGTACCCCCTAAATGAATGATACAGTACTTCGCTATCTCTGACAATCCCATAGAGATGAAATGAGTAGCTGTGTACATACTTAACTAACCACCTCAGTCATTTCAGGGGTATGGGGCCCCCATTCTCCTGATCATGGGAAGTCCCAGCAGTTGGACCCCCACCATTCTAATAGTTATACCCTATCACGTGTGCCACAGCTGGGTAACTCCCCTGCTATAGAATTTGTGGACTCCCTAACAAGATGAAATTAGTTTAGGCAATACCTAATAATCTTGGATGGATATTTTGGTGATCCAGATATAATGGTCAATAATATTATCCCTGGTGGCCTATGAGCAAAAATTCCCATACTCATTAGACTATTAGTGGCTTAACAAGCTGTTTTTGGTGGGACTGGTTTACAATGTAATATATATGTCGTGGTTGACTGGCCATAAACCCTACAGGGGGCCACCCAAACCTTCCTCACTGCTGCTGGCTGGATATATAATGATCTCATAGTCCCCTGCCCTGCTGTTCACCCAATAAGCCATAAGGCAGTATATGAGGCAGTGTACAGATGCCTTCCTGCTCTCTTGTACGTGTATGAGGGAGATGGGAGAGATAAATATCTGTTCAGCCAACAGCTGTTGAAGATGTATGGGCCCCTTTACTCTAATGTACATGATCATTAGTAATTTTGGTAGGCTGTATTGGTTGAAAGTTTTATACTTTTTAATTTTCCCATGATAGTATTGTAATGGATTTAATAGTAATATCACTAGAGTTCTGATGTCATGAGTCTGTGGGAAAGTTCACCTGATGTTCAAGGTCAGGGCCAGTTTATAGTTCATATGGTGGGAGTAGGTTTGGTAGTCTCCTTTCTATACGTGTACTTCTCTTGACCATATCTGAATATTAAATGGTAGTCCTGTCTCGGTCACATGTTTGATCCGAATCTTTTTTGTGATCATTTTGTGCCTATATGTATATTATTACATATAGTTATTACTTTTATTTGAAATTGAAAGGACATTGCTGTAATAGTTATGCCGTACTGTGGGCCGATGTTTGGATTAAAACTCAATTCATTAAAATGTCATTGTAACAGTGCAGCAGCACAACAGAAAATAAGGTGTCATTATAGGAGATGTACAAGCAACCTCTGCTCTAATTATTGTCACCAGAGCTATGACTTGAAAGCAAGCCATAGCTGGCAGTGTGCCCCTTGACACCACTTAAAGTAAAATCAAATATTAGCAAACAACAAGCAATGGCAGTCCCTTGACGTGAACAAATCCTCTTACATATGGAGAAGGACAGTTGTGCTTATCAGCATGTTTGAGAGTTAGAATGCAGCTGCTGTAGTCTTTTCTCATCTCTTTTAACAGATTTGTTACTTGCCTTATTCACAGTACCTGATAAGTCAATAAATATAGAAATGTTATGGTGATCACAGTTTTCATGATAATTACCATATATCACAATGCATCTTAAATAAAAAATACGAACCCAGGGACCTCCCATTATAAATCCTATACTTTAGTCTTCTGTTTTACCATCTGAGCAAGAAAAATGCATACATGTGGTGACATTTAACAGTTTGATGGACTTGAGTTATATTTACATGCATTTTATGTTTAATAAAGTGGCAGAGAAGGATTTATTACTCAGGAAGAAATAAATACTGACTTTTCTTAAAAGAAATGTGTCGCTAGCGACCTCCCTATCCAACTATTGGCATAGACACGTACCTATAGTTCACCTGATTAACCTCTGTTTTTCTTTTATTGATCTGAGGCTCTCTTCGTGAGTGCTGACAATTTTTCTTAATATGCAAATTTGGTGCAATGATGGCATAACCATTGCTTTGCTGCACCAAAGTTCCATTTCTTTCTGTGGCGAAACCCTCCCTGGCTACTTTACTACTGTCTGGCCCTGTCAATCAAAGGGCAATGTTACCCTCATTGCACCAAAGATTTAATTTGCATATTAAGTAAAAGGGAGTCTCATATCAACAACAAAAAAAACAGCGTTTTAATCAGGTAGACCACATCTATGTGTCTTTGCAAAGAGTTGGATAGGGATGTCGCCAGTGACAGATTCATTTTAAAGTATCCTACAGCTGTCATTAATTATAGGAGAAAGTCATAGTTCACCTTATTATTTTAGACCTATGTTATTATCATTCTTTCCATTATATTATTTGTGATCCCCTGAGAGTTTAGTTTTAAAGGAAAAACATTGACCTTAGTGACCTAAGCTTTCTAGGTTTTCAATGCATTGCCTTGAAAGACAGTAAATAACTGGTAAGAGAGCAACTAAGCTGAATCTTATGTGTTTTTCTTAATTGTCTGCAGATTATGATGTCTAATTTTGTCTTGGGGGAAGGTCTTTTCCTTTATGCATTAATTCTCTAACTACTATTTTGTTTTATTCTTAACTAGAAAGTTTCCTAGGTTCCTTCTGTTTGGTTCACTTTGTATGATTTCTTCTGAAATATTCATTTTGTAAGATTTATTTTGTTGGATTTCTTTTGTGGAGTTTAGGATTCCATAGGTACCATTCATTCGGTAGGATCTGTGTTCAAGTTATAGGGTTTATTTTGTAGCTTCCATTTGCAGTATTCATTTTTGTGATTCGGTCTGATTTATCTATAGTATTGAATAACATCATTACTGTATTTTTAGCCCTATAAGACACACCGGCCCATAAGACGCACCTAGGTTTTAGAGGAGAACAATAAGAAAAAAATATTTTTCATTAGACCTCAGGTCGGATCACCAGTCAGACCCCCAATGTTAATCAGACCTTATCTGACAGCCCCAATCAGGCTACCAATGTTAATAAGACCCCAACAAGACCTCAGATCAGATCCCCAAGTAAATGACCTCCAATCAGACCTCAGATACGAGCCCCATGCCTCTCATCAGCCCCCATATGCCTCTCATCAGCCCCATATGCCTCTCATCAGCCCCCATAAACCTCTCATCAGTTCCTATTGCCTAATATCAGCCCCCATTGCCTAATATCAGTCCTCTCATATTAGCCCCTAGCAGCACCTATTGCCTCGTATCAGCCCCCAGTAGCCCTATTGCCTCTCATATTATCCCCCAGGAGCCCCCTTTGCTTCTAATCAGCCCCCTTGCCTCAGGTCAGCCCCCCAGCAGCCCCCTTTGCCTCAGGTCAGCCCCCAGCAGCCCCCTTGCCTCTGGTCAGCCTCCAATACCTCATATTTAATAAAATAAAAAGCCACTTACCTCTCCTGCTCCAGACGTCGCCGCTCTTCTCCTCCAGCACAATCCTCTTCTTCCTGCTATTGGCTGTGCCCTCACGCTGTGTGCAGCACAGCACTGCCGACAGCCAAGGACCAGGAAGCAGTGAGTACAGAGCCTTCACCGCTTCCTGGTCCTCCAGTGCTAATGAGCGCTTCCATAATGGAAGCGCTCATTAGCATTCACTCCATAAGACGCACGCCTAATTTAATCTTTTTGGACAACAATGCGCCAGCTCATAGAGGTTGTATCATTAGGGAACGGCTGCTAGACACTGAGGTACCTCAAATGATGTGGCCTGAACTTTCTCCAGACCCGAATCCCATTGAAAACCTATGGGATCAGCTACGTCGCTGTGTAGAGGCTCGTAACTCTGTGCCCCAGAACCTCAATGACCTGAGGGCCGCCCTTCAAGAAGAGTGGGATGCCATGCCTCAGCAGACAATAAGTCTGAGGTCGATGAGACGCTATTGTCAAGCTGTACTTAAAGCTTAAGGCCACAAGACAAATATTGACATTTTTATGGGGTTATACCCACCACTGTTGTTGGCTATTGTTTCAAACCCACCACTGTTGTTGGCTATTGTTTCAATAAGTTTTTTTGCGATGAGGAAATCACCATTGCATGCTTCTACTTAAATGTCCTACTTTCATAATATAACATCACTTTAGCAAATATAATGTATAGCAGATACAATGTAGTCAAGTATCCCTAACTTTTTGTAAGTAGTATAATAATGCCAGACATTGACCCCTGAAATTAGGTGTGATACATAGCCTCCTCTGAAAATAATAGGCCCACACTTTGTAAAATGGGCAAATTGTAAACGGGCTGTAATTTTAACAACTGGTTTGGCAGAAGGGGTTATAGCCAGCTGAACTCTACCCCTGTTGTGTAGGATTCCTTCTGTAAGGTTCATTTTGTAAGATCACTTGTGTGAAGTTAATTCTTTAAAATTCCTCATGTAGAAATAAATTTGTTTAGTTGAGTTAATTCGGTAGGATTCATTCTTTAGAATTCATTGTATATGTGTCACGGGAGGGGTAGAAGTGAGCCCTGACTTGAGCCCCACCTCTGTCCCTACCTACTACATGACCCGTCCTAGGCAACGGCTCGTAACTGGGCGGCAAACCCTAGCCTAAATAAGTGCAGGGGCGTACATGGAAGGGTAACAAGAGGAGAACACAATAAACAAAGACAGAACACACACAATATCAGAAGGTCCCCAATCCAAAGTCGTACCAGGAAGTCACGTCAAAACCAGGGGAGTGAGCAGGAACAAGGTCAAATATACAAGCCGAAGTCAAAACCGAGAGGTAGCAAAGTACAAAGGGATGAGGCAAGGACGTCGTCAAAAATACAAGCAAAAGTCAAAACACAATAGTCTCAGGGGATTACAAAACACTAGCACTGGAGGATAGACCAATCACAGGCAACCTGTGGCCAGCAGGTTGCCTGTTTAAATAGGCCTACAGATGGGTCACGTGGCGTGGCCAGCGCCATGTGACCCTTATTATAATATTCATTGAGCGCCAGCTTATGGCTGTTGGCGCTCAAACCCCCTACCTACTCGTTGCCTAAGGGGGGCGGGAAGGACGCCAGGCGTGCAGCAGCAGAGAGCGCGCCGGGTCCTCCACGCTCTGGGTTGCCATGGGAGCGAGGATGCTCCCTGTGTCCTCGCTCCTGCGTACGCATGGGAGACCGGTGGCGCAGCACAGGAGGAGCGCGCCCCCGGCTCCCTGTGACAATATGAGTATGTATGAGGACCAGTATATTCTATGATTAGTGTGAAATATTTTATATTGCTCATATTTTTTAATTCATAATTAAAAAAACACTTTATATTGCACAAATAAAGTACCAAAAACTTACACTTTTATGGTAGTAATGCAATTTTTAAGTTAATACAGCCTAACATATTTTTCTTCAGGATACATTCATTATTATAAATGAATGTTAATTCCCAGTTGTCGTAGACTTTTATGAGATACATAAAGGCCTTTTTATCTAATGTCTTCAACATGATGATTCATCATGTTTAATGGAACACTGCTACTGTATATATTCCAGCTTGTTTTATTTGTGTATTAGTTGTGTGTTTGCCCTCATTAGGTCTTGTACTATTTTGCAGATGTGTTTTATACAGGAAAAGTTCATATACGGCATATATTCAGATTTAGGACAGGTATTTTGCCCTGTGAAGAGATAATCATTACACCTTTTAGCTTTATATTTTTTGTTGAAACTTGGTAGTTCCACCAAAACCTTTTGTTTGTGATAATATACAAATCAGGGCTCTGGCAGTTTTATATAATTTGAATAGAGCTTCATTCAAAGCAAAGAACCCCCATTTGTCTCCTATCAAGTGGATAGTAGGATAATCTTTAAAATATAATTTTATATGGACATCAGATGGGCTTGGTTTCACTCAATAAGGTCCTGGAAGCTTGTCACAAGTATCTGGAGCCATGCTCACTGCAGTGCATCCCACGGCTGCTAGAGGGTGCGTGGTGGAGGATCCATAGAGTGAACACGAAGATCGAAGTGGTTCCAGAGATTGTCATTTGGGTTAAAGTCTGGGGAATTAGAGGGCCAGGTTAGTACTTGGAAGTCTTGGTCATGCCATTTTAATCAATGTGAGACATCTCAAGGTGAGTGACATGTCTCATTGTCTTGCTGGAACATCCTTTCAGCCCCAGGGAAGAGAATCAGAATTCAGAGAATGCCACAAAACATCCCCCAGATCATAATGCTCCTACCACCAGCTTGTGTTTTTCCACCAATGGTTGCAGTGAAAATTGAAACCTTTTCTGCCGATGCAGCTTTGTTAGCAGAGGTGCAGTGACCACCCATCTGCTTCAGAGACTATGCAGTAGCATTTGTTGAACTGTTGTTCTAGACACATCTGGTATCCCCTTGGTACTGTATAGTTTTTGACCGCCCTTGTGCACCTTCATAACTGATGTTCTCTTCTCACATCAATGGCATGTGGTGCTCCACAGTTCCATATTGATTATTCACAATGATGTCATTTGTCCACTCATAATGCAAATGGCCCAAAAGCCAATAATCATACCTTTTTGCAACTCTGATAAATTACCCCTTTTACCCATGGCAGCAATGAGGGATATGTGTGCACACAGTTTATCGCACATATTACATACCCACCAAGCCAGCTCACGACACTTGACTTACTTCATGAGCTACGCATTGCTGACTGCTGAAAATAGAAAGTGGTAAATATAATGTGACTCCACTGTGTATATATTAATACATAGAGCCATCCTTTCTAGCAGTTTGGTTTTATATTTACAAGGGGATTGGCTAAGCAAATGCATCTAATTATACCAGTTATCTTTGCCAAAACTGGGGTGCTTACATAACAGGCTAGACCTACAGGCTTCCTTCCAGTCAAAACATTTCTTGCAGATGGTGCTATTTACAGCAGTTTGCAAAAAAAAAAAAAAAAGGTGAAGGCTTTTAATTATTGATCCCCAATCTGTTCTAGAATTTGTCCTGTCCTGGTAGCTTGAAAGTTGCTATGTTTTATGTTGAATATATAGGAAGACATATGAATTGACTTGTGCTCTCAGTATTTTAAAACACATATGGCATTGTGTCTTACAAATGGAGGGATTGAGAGACATTAATGTCTACATTTCCTGGGTCAAAACCTAGATATTGCAAACAAAATTAAGTGACTGGTTACAAAAAGTCTATGATCAAACACTGATTAAACATATGTCATGTATCATGACAGAGAAACAGGACCTTTGTTCTTGGGATTAGTGGTGGACCTGATGGTTAGGCATCCACCAATCAATTAGTTATCCACCATCCTATGGATATGGTTTAACTGTAAAACTTGGTACAGCCTCTTTAAAAATTAGGTAAAATATAGTTAACGAATAATTCTTTATGGGTCATGCTTCAAGAAAAGTGCATGAACAATTTATTTTTTATGTCTTCAAATACAGGATTTAATGTTGTCTAACCTGCATTTTTGTGGACATGAAGTAAAAAAAAAAGTGTTTGTACAGTTCACTTCTGTAGATATGTTTACCATCTGTCTCTGTATTTGAAAATAGTCACTTGGAAATAGCATTGAAACCAAAGACTATTCAGTAATAAACAAGTGTGCATACTCTTTGTAGAACAGAAGTGAATCTGCCTTTTTCTTTCTCTGTTCAATTATCATGTGTTTGTACACATATTATCATGAACAATGTGTTGCATTGTTTTTTATATTAATTCACAGAAATGTAAAAAGAAACATTACATATTAAGATATAATTGTTAATTAGAGATGAGCGAACGTGCTCGAAATGAGCACTGTACCGCTCGGCTCCTCTGCGCTCGCATGGGCGCAGGCAGCCGCTTCCGTCCTCCTCAGGAGGACGGAAGCGGCTGCCTGCGCGCATGCGAGCGCAGGGGAGCCGAGTGGTACAGTGCTCGTTTCAAGCACGTTCGCTCATCTCTATTGTTAATCCATTAGTTAAAACTGATCAACAATTTACAAGTTGTCTGAACATTGGTCAAAATTATCACAAATAACTAATGCAGTGATATAAAGGACTAAATCAAGATCTAATCAATGGAATAGACCAAAGTCTTGGTGTACAAGTTAGATAATGCTTACATCTACTGTCCTGGGCATGACATCCAAGCAAAGTAAAAAGGCACATGTTGTGTAACACATATGCAGCACATATACAGAATAAGAGTTTTTGAAGATCAAGTCATCAGGGTACCCTTCTAGGTAGGGTAAAGCTACCACAGAATGAATTAAAAGGTTCAGCTGCTCTCCACGGATTAAGAGATGATTAAAAGGTGCTATATCAACGGTACACCCAAACCGTGTTCAATATAGTATAGAGTAAATAAATGTCTAGATATGCACACTCACATCCGAGATGGTTGGTAAGTAAAAACTAATTTATTATCAAGGATAAAATATATAAGAATCCAAACATAAATGATTGTAAAAAAAGGGTTAAAAAAAGAAAATATAAACAATGTAAAAAATGTAAAGAGAGTGTAATAATATATAAAATTACGCTCAAAACTATATATACTCAATAAGTGATGGGTATACTTTGTGTGTCACAGCTATTGGAAATAAAAAGTTGTCATGATGGTAGTACCAATAATATTATTAAGAGCTGTCAGCTTGGAATAGAAGTTTATCACACAGTTGTAATATAGTCCATATATTAGATCATAATGGGTCTGAATAATCCACTTGATGGACCCCAATTCAATATAAGGCAGTCTATCCTTTTGGTACAGTTAGTATATGATAAAGTAAATACTGTTTCAATATAAAGCTCAGTACGTTACCCTCCACTGCTCTCTGTAAGGTCCTGTTCCGTCCACCTCATGGAACTCACTGTTGATCGTGGCGCGCAGCTCATGCTCCTTTTCTAAGCGTCCCACGTGGCGTCCCACGTGGACGCTGTAAGGTGCGATACAATTCCCGCTTGTCTTTAAAGGGGTTCTGCAGTTTTTAAAAACTGATGATCTATCCTCTGGATAGATCATCAGCATCTGATCGGCAGGGTCCGATACCCGGGGCCCCAGAGGATAGATCATCAGTTTTTAAAAACTGTACAAACCCTTTAACAGTTAATTGCGTATATGTTGCGGTAGCGTATATGGTAGAGTATGTATTGATTGCTGGGAGCGGAAAAAATAATACGTTCGTACTGGCGTAGATTTACTCCTTGAAGTGTTCAAAATAGTACGTCTGTTCTGGCGTATATTCGCTCTTTTGAGGGTAGTCTTTCCTTATATTGCGTATATTTTGGCGTATATTCACTTTTTTAGAGGTAATTTCTCCTTTATAAGGTGCAAATAAGATATAGCGTACAGGATAATCTTCTCAAATGAATAGTATTCAGTGTACAGAGTAATCTTCTCAAATAAATAGTATCAAGTCCATATAGTCCATGTATTCCTTAGGAGCTGCACTTGTTTTTCCCAAACACATTTCGGGGTCCTACCCCTTCCTCAGTGGTGCCAGTGGTGAGAAGATTATTCTGTACGCTGGATACTATTCATTTGAGAAGATTATCCTGTACGCTATATCTTATTTGCACCTTATAAAGGAGAAATTACCTCTAAAAAAGTGAATATACCCCAAAATATACTCAATATAAGGAAAGACTACCCTCAAAAGAGTGAATATATGCCAGAACTTAAAGAGCGAATGTACGCCAGAACGGACGTACTATTTTGAGCACCACCTTCAAAGAGTGAATCTACGCCAGTACGAACGTATTATTTTTTCCGCTCCCAGCAATCAATACATACGCTACCATATACGCTACCGCAACATATACGCAAGTAACTTAAAGACAAGCGGGAATTGTATCGCACCTTACAGCGTCCACGTGGGACGCCACACGGGACGCTTAGAAAAGGCGCACGAGCTGCGCGCGCGATCAACAGAGAGTTCTACGAGGTGGACGGAACAGGACCTTACAGGGAGCAGTGGAGGGTAACGTACTGAGCTTTATATTGAAACAGTATTTACTTTATCATCTACTAACTGTACCAAAAGGAAAGACTGCCTTATATTGAATTGGGGTCCATCAAGTGGATTAGTCAGACCCATTATGATCTAATATATGGACTATATTACAATTGTGTGATAAACTTCTATTCCAAGCTGACAGCTCTTAATAATATTATTGGTACTACCATCATGACAACTTATTATTTCCAATAGCTGTGACACAAAGTATACCCATCACTTATTGAGTATATATAGTTTTGAGTGTAATTTTATATATTATTACACTCTCTTTACATTTTTTACATTGTTTATATTTTTTATATTTTCTTTTCTTTTTTTAACTTTTTTTCAATCATTCATGTTTGGATTCATATATATTTTATCCTTGATAATAAATTAGTTTTTACTTACCAACTATCTTGGATGTAAGTGTGCATATTTAGACATTTATTTACTAAAGCTACCACAGGGTAATCTGTAGGAAAAATGTAATCTACCCCTCCTGCCTTCATCTCCTGATGTCTGTATTTCATTGACTAATTACCTTATACAATCCACTAGGCCCAAGGACCATCACTGAGATTCTCACCTAAACGACCCTTTACACTCGTTCATCAGTTAGTTGGATCGTTAGTGCATCACAGAGATCCTTGTTTTCCGGTGTCAGATTGTGCTGTGTAAACAGCATGTCTGTATGGGGAAGATCGATGGCATTAGCGATCGCTCCTCCCCATACTCTGGAGAAAATTTCTGCATGTAAATACAGCGGTCTCCTCCACCAGCGAGCAGCAGATTGTCAGGAAGGAATGCTTCCTTCCCAATAATCTGCTTGTACATC
>ONZH01009720.1:0-16913 GCA_900303285.1 Rhinella marina | reverse complement strand
AAAGATACGCAGTACATCGCATATGTCTGCCATCCATGGCCACTCGTGGTTGGCAAACTGAGGGAGCTGAGTTGGAGGCACGCGTGGATTCATAATCTGGTACTCCATCAATGCTCTCTGCTGCTCACACACCCTGGCCAACATGGAATAGGTGGAATTCCAGCGAGTCGGCAGTCGCACAACAGCCGATGTTCAGGGCAAATGGAGGCGTTGCTGGAGTTTTTTTAAGCTGGCAGCAGCTACAGTTGACTTCCGAAAGTGAGCGCACAAGCGCCGCACTTTCACCAGTAGCTCTGCCAGGTTGGGGTAAGTCTTTAGAAATTTTTGGACTACCAGATTAAAAACATGGGCCAGGCATGGTACGTGATTGAGTTCGGCAAGCTCCAGAGCCGCCACCAGGTTACGGCCGTTATCGCACACGACCATGCCTGGTCCTAGCTGCAGCGGCGACAGCCACATCTCCGTCTGCTGCAATATGGTGTCCCTCACCTCTGGGGCGCTGTGCTTCCTGTCGCCCAAGCTGATGAGCTTAAGCACCGCCTGCTGACGTCTCCCCGCGCCAGTGCTGCAACGCTTCCAGCTAGCGGCTGAGGGCGATGTTAAGGCAGAGGAGGAGGAGGAGGAAGAGGAGGGGGGTTTATCAGAACCCGTGCTGGCAATCTTGGGCGGGGGTGGTATGTAGGCCGTCTCTGTTTGCGACCCCGTCCCCGCTTCCACAACATTCACCCAGTGTGCCGTCAAAGAGATGTATCGTCCCTGGCCGCAAGCGCTTGTCCACGAGTCGGTGGTCAAGTGGACCTTTGCGCTGACTGCGTACCTCAGGGCCCGCCTGATGTTACGCGACACGTGCTGGTGCAGGGCGGGGACGGCACTCCGGGAAAAGTAGTGGCGGCTGGGGACGGAATAGCGAGGTGCGGCAGCCGCCATCAGGTCACGGAAGGCCTGCGTCTCCACAAGCCTAAATGGCAACATCTCCAGGGCCAGCAGTTTGGAGATGTGGCAGTTTAAGGCTTGGGCTTGGGGGTGACTCGAGGCGTACTTCCGCCTGCGGTCGAACGCCTGCGAGATGGACAGTTGATGGGACGAGGAGTGTGAAGGTGCAGGCGAAGATGCGGGGGAAGGGGAGGCTGAAGGAGAAGGCCCCAAAGTAGCCGAGGCAGAGGCAGATGTGGAGGTGTCCTGGCTGGAGGTCTGGACCGCAGTGGCAGCACACAACAAAGGGGAAGAGGCAGTGGCAGCAAGACCGGGGCGCAGGTTGTATTGCGTTTGCTCTCTCCCACTCAGCCCAGTGCTTGACTTCCAAGTGACGCCGCATGCCTGAGGTGGTCATATTGCTCTTCTCAGAGCCCCTACTCAGTTTTGAGTGGGCAGAGTGTGCAAACCGCGCTCAGTTTGTCATCCGCACAAACATTAAAAAATCTCCACACCACAGAAGTACGAGGCCTCGATGGGGGAGCTTCGCGCGACTGCCTGCTGCCGGGAACAGCTTCGGCCCTGCTTGCTGTGGCCTCACTTCTCTGTCTGGACTGTCCTCTGCCTGTGGACATCCCTCTGCCTGTGGACATCCCTCTGCCTGTGGACATCCCTCTGCCTGTGACATCCCTCTGCCTCTTGCTGCCTTTTCGGTGCTGCGCAGACCACCACCTCTCCACTGCTTTCCCCGCTGACATCACCCCTGGCCAAGTGGGGTTGGTCATTTCGTCATCCACCACCTCCTCTTCCACTTCCTCACTCTGCTCCTCCTCCTGCCCACTGGACATTCCAACAGCCTCCCTTGATGGCAACTGCGTCTCATCATTATCATCGCTCATGATAACAGATGCTGGTTCAGGTCCACATCAGCAGGAGATGGCGAATACTCAAGTGTTTGGGCATCACTACAAACAAATTCCTCTGCTAGCTCCTGGGATTCTTCCGGCACATCTGAAAAAGGACCCGAAAAGAGCTCCTGGGAGGGGTCAATGGTGGGATGACTCTGTTGGCCAGGTGTGGAGGAAGGAGGGTCAGAGTGAGACTGTGTGGATGACTGGCTGGTGGACAACTGTGTGGAAGCGCTATCGGCTATCCATTGCACCACCTGTTCAACCTGCTCAGGCCTCAACAGCGGTGTAACCCGCCCCCTGCTTAACTGTCCCATAAAGGCAGGGATTCTGGATGAGTGGGATCCTAGCTGACCCTCACCAGCACGCATTGTATCCCCACTGGCTTCAACAAGGCCCCCAACACCATTTCCGCGTCCCCGTCCTCGTCCACGTCCGATTCCGCTAGCCCCCCTCCGCATTTTATTTTTTTTGGTTACAATATTTTGCCTTCACAGCCGTGTACTAACAGTTCAGACGGTGTGTATTAACACCACGTATATACAATTATTTTGCAAGAGAACGCACAGTACAGGTGCCAAAGAAAAGGCCTATTTTTTTTATATTTCTAGGTACACAGCCGTGTACTAACAGTTCAGACGGTGTGTATTAACACCACGTATATAAAATTATTTTGCAAGAGAATGCACAGTACAGGTGCCAATGAAAAGGCCTATTTTTTTATATTTCTAGTGACACAGACGTGTACTAACAGTTCAGACGGTGTGTATGAACACCACGTATATAAAATTATTTTGCAAGAGAACGCACAGTACAGGTGCCAAAGAAAAGGCCTATTTTTTTATATTTCTAGGTACACAGCCGTGTACTAACAGTTCAGACGGTGTGTATTAACACCACATATATAAAATTATTTTGCAAGAGAACGCACAGTACAGGTGCCAAATAAAAGGCCTATTTTTTAAATATTTCTAGGTACACAGCCGTGTACTAACAGTTCAGACGGTGTGTATTAACACCACGTATATAAAATTATTTTGCAAGAGAGCGCACAGTACAGGTGCCAATGAAAAGGCCTATTTTTTTAATATTTCTAGGTACACAGCCGTGTACTAACAGTTCAGACGGTGTGTATTAACACCACATATATAAAATTATTTTGCAAGAGAACGCACAGTACAGGTGTCAAATAAAAGGCCTATTTTTTTAATATTTCTAGGTACACAGCCGTGTACTAACAGTTCAGACGGTGTGTATTAACACCACATATATAAAATTATTTTGCAAGAGAACGCACAGTACAGGTGCCAATGAAAAGGCCTATTTTTTTATATTTCTAGGTACACAGCCGTGTACTAACAGTTCAGACGGTGTGTATTAACACCACGTATATAAAATTATTTTGCAAGAGAACGCACAGTACAGGTGCCAATGAAAAGGCCTATTTTTTTATATTTCTAGGTACACAGCCATGTACTAACAGTTCAGACGGTGTGTATTAACACCACGTATATAAAATTATTTTGCAAGAGAACGCACAGTACAGGTGCCAATGAAAAGGCCTATTTTTTTTATATTTCTAGTGACACAGACGTGTACTAACAGTTCAGACGGTGTGTATTAACACCACGTATATAAAATTATTTTGCAAGAGAACGCACAGTACAGGTGCCAATGAAAAGGCCTATTTTTTTTATATTTCTAGGTACACAGCCCTGTACTAACAGTTCAGACGGTGTGTATTAACACCACGTATATAAAATTATTTTGCAAGAGAACGCACAGTACAGGTGCCAATGAAAAGGCCTATTTTTTTATATTTCTAGGTACACAGCCGTGTACTAACAGTTCAGACGGTGTGTATTAACACCACGTATATAAAATTATTTTGCAAGAGAACGCACAGTACAGGTGCCAAAGAAAAGGCCTATTTTTTTTATATTTCTAGGTACACAGCCGTGTACTAACAGATCAGACGGTGTGTATTAACACCACGTATATAAAATTATTTTGCAAGAGAACGCACAGTACAGGTGCCAAAGAAAAGGCCTATTTTTTTATATTTCTAGGTACACAGCCGTGTACTAACAGTTCAGACGGTGTGTATTAACACCACATATATAAAATTATTTTGCAAGAGAACGCACAATACAGGTGCCAATGAAAAGGCCTATTTTTTTATATTTCTAGGTACACAGCCGTGTACTAACAGTTCAGACGGTGTGTATTAACACCACGTATATAAAATTATTTTGCAAGAGAAAGCACAGTACAGGTGCCAATGAAAAGGCCTATTTTTTTTATATTTCTAGGTACACAGCCGTGTACTAACAGTTCAGACGGTGTGTATTAACACCACGTATATAAAATTATTTTGCAAGAGAACGCACAGTACAGGTGCCAAAGAAAAGGCCTATTTTTTTATATTTCTAGGTACACAGCCGTGTACTAACAGTTCAGACGGTGTGTATTAACACCACATATATAAAATTATTTTGCAAGAGAACGCACAGTACAGGTTCCAAATAAAAGGCCTATTTTTTTAATATTTCTAGGTACACAGCCGTGTACTAACAGTTCAGACGGTGTGTATTAACACCACGTATATAAAATTATTTTGCAAGAGAACGCACAGTACAGGTGCCAAAGAAAAGGCCTATTTTTTTATATTTCTAGGTACACAGCCGTGTACTAACAGTTCAGACGGTGTGTATTAACACCACATATATAAAATTATTTTGCAAGAGAACGCACAGTACAGGTGCCAATGAAAAGGCCTATTTTTTTATATTTCTAGGTACACAGCCGTGTACTAACAGTTCAGACGGTGTGTATTAACACCACATATATAAAATTATTTTGCAAGAGAACGCACAGTACAGGTGCCAATGAAAAGGCCTATTTTTTTATATTTCTAGGTACACAGCCGTGTACTAACAGTTCAGACGGTGTGTATTAACACCACGTATATAAAATTATTTTGCAAGAGAAAGCACAGTACAAGTGCCAATGAAAAGGCCTATTTTTTTTATATTTCTAGATACACAGCCGTGTACTAACAGTTCAGACGGTGTGTATTAACACCACGTATATAAAATTATTTTGCAAGAGAACGCACAGTACAGGTGCCAATGAAAAGGCCTATTTTTTTAATATTTCTAGGTACACAGCCGTGTACTAACAGTTCAGACGGTGTGTATTAACACCACGTATATAAAATTATTTTGCAAGAGAACGCACAGTACAGGTGCCAAAGAAAAGGCCTATTTTTTTTATATTTCTAGGTACACAGCCGTGTACTAACAGTTCAGACGGTGTGTATTAACACCACATATATAAAATTATTTTGCAAGAGAACGCACAGTACAGGTGCCAAATAAAAGGCCTATTTTTTTAATATTTCTAGGTACACAGCCGTGTACTAACAGTTCAGACGGTGTGTATTAACACCACGTATATAAAATTATTTTGCAAGAGAACGCACAGTACAGGTGCCAAAGAAAAGGCCTATTTTTTTTATATTTCTAGGTACACAGCCGTCTAACTAACAGTTCAGACGGTGTGTATTAACACCACATATATAAAATTATTTTGCAAGAGAACGCACAGTACAGGTGCCAAATAAAGGCCTATTTTTTTTATATTTCTAGGTACACAGCTGTGTACTAACAGTTCAGACGGTGTGTATTAACACCACGTATATAAAATTATTTTGCAAGAGAACGCACAGTACAGGTGCCAATAAAAAGGCCTATTTTTTTATATTTCTAGGTACACAGCCGTGTACTAACAGTTCAGACGGTGTGTATTAACACCACGTATATAAAATTATTTTGCAAGAGAACGCACAGTACAGTTGCCAATGAAAAGGCCTATTTTTTTATATTTCTAGGTACACAGCCGTGTACTAACAGTTCAGACGGTGTGTATTAACACCACATATATAAAATTATTTTGCAAGAGAACGCACAGTACAGGTGCCAATGAAAAGGCCTATTTTTTTTATATTTCTAGGTACACAGCCGTGTACTAACAGTTCAGACGGTGTGTATTAACACCACGTATATAAAATTATTTTGCAAGAGAACGCACAGTACAGGTGCCAATGAAAAGGCCTATTTTTTTTATATTTCTAGGTACACAGCCGTGTACTAACAGGTCAGACGGTGTGTATTTACACCTGGTATACAAAAAGGGTATTGCAGGCACACAGAACCCAGAACACTAGAGCCAAATAAACTGTATTTAAAAAAAAAAAAAAGTACACAGCCGTATACTGCCAGATCAGATGGTGCATATACACACTAGGTATATAACAGGGTTTTGCAGCCAAAAAGAACGCAGAACAGTAGTGCCAAATATAGTTTGGTATGTAGCAGAGCACCTAATACACCACTAATGCCTCTCTCTGTCCCTACTCCAGCAGCTATCCCTGAATACAGCAGCCGTTCTCTGCAGAGTGTATATGGTAGTAAAGCTATCACTGTACTGCACTATAGTATCCCTGATAAGGGCTTTTAATCACGCTCCTGCCTGTCCAACAGCTAAAACCTATCTCTCCCTTCTCCAGCCTCTGTCCCTGACTAAGTTCAGGCAGCATATGAGAACGAGCAGGAAGAGCTGAGTTTTTATGATTCGAGGTCACATGGTTTTTCCAGCCAATGCATGTAGACGCCGTTTTCGCGCTGCCAGCGTGCTCCGCGGGCCTGTCATACCCCCCCTGCATGGTGATTGGTGGAAAAAGAGCGCCAGGGAAGGTGGGAGGGGAAACGAATTCTAAGTGCGCCATCGCCATTATACTCGATTGAAATCGAGTATGCCGAATAGCGTAGTATTCGATCGAATACCGGCTCGATCGAACACTACTCGCTCATCTCTATTCAAAATTAAAAACACAGATTTTATAGGATCATATATGAGCTTCAAAATCATTAAAAAAAATTAAAGAAAAATTAAATCACCCCCCCCCCTTTCCGTATAATGAAAAAATAAATACCAGTACCTAAACAACAAACAGTACTCCACACACACTCCAAAATGATATCAGTAAAAACTACAGAAATTGAGCTCAGACACAGCTCAGTAGACAGAAGTATAAAAAAGTTATGGGGATCAGAATATAGTTATTAATTAATTAATTAATTTTTATACAATTTAGACATAAAAAAACCTATATATGTGGTATCGTTGTAATCGTACTGACCCAGAGAATGAAGGGCATGGGTCAGTTTTGCCCGCAAATGAAACACCGCAGGCACCAAACCTCTAAAACGTGGAGGAATTTTTTTCCAATTCCACTCCATTTGGAATTTTTTTTTACAGCTTCACACTACATTGTATGTCATTAGTGATGCGCGAGCACGCTCGACCGAACTCGCTGTTCGGCTGAGCATGCTGGAGCTCGGGTCCACTCGGTGTTAGGCGGAACACCAGGTGTACTCGAGCTCCATGCTCGAGTCCCCTCCCCGCGCGCTAATTAAATAGCGTGTGGGGAGGGATGGCATTCAGTGTAATGGCAGTAGCCATCTTAGCTACTGGCATTACACTAATTGGCTGGCCGGGAACGCGTCATCGGGTGCTATATAGCACCCAGTGATGCCTTCCCGGCCAGTGTTAATCAGGGAGAGCTGCCAGAAGGAGGGGCAGAAATGGCTAGGCAGGGATAGAATTTATTTTAAAAACAAATACAAGCCCTTTTAAGGGCTATTGGAAGATTTGGGGCATTTTTTTTTAAATTTGGGGTACCTTTTTAAACCAGGCACACCCCGCTCTTCCGAGCGTGGGGTGCCTGGTTTAGTCCCATTGACTTACATTATGCTCGGGTGCTCGGCCAAGCACTCGAGCACCCCCTAGTGCTCGGCTAGAGCACCCGAGCATACGAGCACCCAGGTGCTCGCTCAACACTATATGTCATAATAAATGGTGGCATTTGAACTGTGCAGTTATTGTTTTGGGGTTTCCTGTGAGTAACACACAATTATCAATGGCAGTATCTGGATTTTGCCTCAGATGGTCCATGAGGTGAACCATCAGATCTTTCTTTGAGTCTTCCTAATAACCAATCCTCACATCACGCTCGGACTGAGAATGTACACATGATACCGGACTCCATAAGACAAGAGAACGTCTACGTACTATAAAAGCTATGTCTGAAAGATAAAGAGTTCTACCATGCTTTTATTATATGTACAGCACCATTTCAATGACTTGTAGTATCTCGTATTGGAAAACAGGTAAACATTTTTGTGAGGTGAAATTGAAAAATAAAACTCAAAACCGACATGGTTTTTTGGGCTTAGTTATTACAATATTCACTACAAGATAAAAATGACATAATGACCTCATTCTGCAGGTCGCTACAATTACAGCAATACTAATTTTATATGATTTTTATTTTGCTTATACCATGGACTACAGTAGAATACCATTGTAGTCTATGGGATTTTTCACTGGCAGGGCTTAACAGGAGGTTTGCCATAGCAACTGATTGGAACCGCATGATTTAGCCATGGGCGCTCCGATCAGAGGACAGAAGTAAACTTAGTTCTTAATGCCACACACTCCTTAGTTCTTAATGAGTTTCTAAACTATAAAAACAACATAAGCAGGACGAGGAGGGTTGGAAATTGGCCTTATGGGTTACAGTTTGACCCCATTGTGGTGGCAGTACCACCTAGTTGACCTATCGGACTGTAAAGTGACTGTTACTAGAACATGCCGGCATTGCTACACTGTTATGTTTATGCATGATATATATCTCCCAGGACTTGCATCAATGCGATATGCCATGCTGCGTGATATATGGTACACCATGTGCAACGGCCCAGCCGCAGGGCTGGTGAGATATAATGATTATTGTGTCATAGGTGTGGTGTTGCCGATGGTTACTCACGGTTTGGTGACTCCCTGGGCCGGCATGCACTGGATGGAGGGGGACACTACTTCCCTCGGGGCACACTCTGTACTCAGGACCCCCGCCAGATGGTGAGGCGAGGTGCCCTTGATGTTAACTTTTATAGTGTCAGTCGGCTAGATCCTGGAATGTCGTGACGCCAGTGTCTTAAGTAGACACAAACTTTTGGAGTAGGAGTGAAGAAGAGACCGTTTCTGATGTAAACAGGGGAACTTTTACTTAATTCCTGAATTCTCCTTATTGTACAGATTATGCACACAGAGATGGCTTACAAAATGATAGGTATGGTAGGCTTTTCCAAGAAGGCTGGGTCTCTCATTTCCAATACAAAGTCTCTAAGAAGACAGCCAGGCTTTGGGTACAGTTTAAGAATTAAGTTCACACTCCGGATAATGTGTGACTCAGATTTATGGATAATAGTGCACTTATCATCCGGCAATTTTCCTCAGGGGCTGTGGAGGGTCTCCTGGGAACTTGTTGGTGATGGAGTCCAAAACAATTAGAATATGGATTACCTCCACCTGGTGTAACGCCTTGTGGCACTTTGATCTGGCTATAGAATTAATGATGACTTCACTGGCTTTTAGGTTTCCCAGTGGCATTTCAGGTTAGGATTCCAGGAAAGCTGCTGAACCCTGCTTCTCCACTGAGTTCTGCTGACTCACTACACTGCACTCTGTCTCCAACCACCAACTTCACCCTCCTCTGTACAGAGGGGTGGTAGCAGATGACCAGCTCCATCTAGAGGCGAGGAGTATAACTTTCTACATCAGCCTAATGGATAATGGATAGCCTTACCATATATACAATGACAGTTTCAAGTGAACCACTGTTAGTACTGTGCCTTTAAGCTGCTGTGAGATGTCAGCGAAGGAATGGTAAATGTATGTGCACTACTGTGTGAGATAACCAGTAAGTACTGAGGCCAGTGCTGGAAAGTAGTGATGATGTCATAGGCAGACTGTGAGAAAGTCATATACCTTAGCTAGGATGCAATGGACATTGCAGAGGTGACAATAATGACAAGGGAAACGCCCTATAGCCGTGGTATGTACTGCACAGAAGGTAAAGCATGTACATGCATGTGTGCCTGGAAACAACGCTGCCATGTGTTGAGCAATTGTATTATCATAGGATACATTGGGTGATGCAATATCTTCTGGTTAGCTGACCTAATTAGCCAAAGACAGAGGGAAAGTGAATTGTTACAGTACTTCTAGTAGAGACAGTACTTACATATCATATCCAGTACACTGAGGTCTTAGTGGGACAGCGTTAGGGATTGGGAAGATATCCTTGGTTGATAGAAAGACACATGTTTAGCACTAGGGATGGGATAGTGCGGGTTAAGTGTTGTGTTTGTCTCTTACAGTGCCGGAGATTACCTTTTTGTCCCAAAAAACCTGTTGCAAAGCTTTTACAGTACTGATGTGCAAACCCGGACCGCACTTTTGAGGTTTGTACGGAACATTACGGTGTACCCAAACCCGAACATGGACATTGGCGCTAAAGTCAGTGTTCATTGTTCGGAGTTTATAAAGCTTGTTAAAAGGTTGCAGCGCAGCCAATCAACAAGCGTTTAAGCCATGGGCACTTGGAAGCCATCACGGTCATGCCTAGTATTGATATGGCTGTGAGTGGCTGGTGCACCTTGTGCGCACCCGTGACACAGAAATACAGTTGTTTGTCTGTCAGCCAAGTTGGTGGGTGACCTTAAAAAAAATGAGAGGAGCATCTACTAGGGGAAGTGGTTGTGGTGCCGCTGTAGGGGGAGGACATTGTCAATCTGTGTCAGCTACACGCCCAAATGAAACACCTTCCTCTGGTGCATTTTGTAGGCCCGAATACCGGTGTACGAATGGTCAGGCCAGAACATGTAGAAGAGGTAGTAGAGTGGATGGCTCAGAGTGCCTCCAGTTCCTTCACATTGTCTTCCACCCGGGCCACTGCTGAAAGCACAGAGTTGGCACCGGCGGCCCACGGGCATCCGTCTTCCACCTCAACCCCTGCAGAGCCCCAAGTCATTCAGCAGTCACTTATGCTGTTTGATGACTCTGCTGGCGTGGTTTCCGTGGGCCATCCACCTTGGCTTTCTGCAGTGTGCAGACCGGCCAGGAAGGCAGGAGTGAGGAGTGGGTGGAAGATGATGTGGAGGATGATGAGGTCCTAGATCCCACATGGCATGCAGGTCATCAGAGTGACGTGTGCAGTTCAGAGGAAGAGGTGGGGGTCACACAGCACCAGCAGCACAGGAAAGGAGGGAGCAAGGTGCAGAAGAAAAGCGGCCAGCCCCCAGCCAGTATGCCTGCTACTGCCCAACATACCGAGGGACCGAGCACACCAAAGCCAACTCAAAGGAGTTCTCTGGCATGGCAGTACTTCAGGTAAGACACGATTGGTTTGCACACTGTGCAGTCAGAGTCTGAAGCGAGGCATAAATGTTCTACACCTGAGCACCACCTGCATGACCAGGTATTTAACTGCAAAGTATGAGCTGCAGTGGAGTAGACACCTGAAATACCATGAAAGATCTGAGGCTCCTCCTGTTCCCTCTTCTGTTGCGGTCTCGGCCTTTTCCTCCCCCTCTGGAGAGACAGGGCCACCTGGCACCCCTCAAAGTGAGGCTGTGACAGCACCACCACTGCCAGTGTCACCAAGCATTTTCAGACACTGGAGAGAAAGCGGAAGTACCCCCCTACCCACATGCGAGCCCTGGCCCTGAATACCAGCATTGCAAAACTCCTGGCCTTCGAAATGCTGCCATTCTGTCCGGTGGAGATGGACAGTTTTAAAAATGTAATGACGGCAGCTGTCCCACCGTACTTGGTTCCCAGTCGCCATTAATTTTACAGGCGGGCCATCCCTGTCCTGCACAAACAAGTAGCAGAAAAAAATTAGGCGCACGCTGCGCATCGCCATCAGTGGCAAGGTCCACATAACCACCGATACATGGACCAGTAAGTACGGGCAGGGACGTTATATCTCCCTAAATGTCTATTGGGTAAATGTAATGGTGGCTGGGCCTAAGGTGGAAAGAGATTTGGCGCATGTCCTACCACCACCGAGGATTGCTGGACGTTTCCCGATGCCTCCTGTTTCCTCTTCCTCCTACTCCGCTTCCTCCTCCTGTTTTTCCTCTACTGTCTCCTCATTATGTCAGCGCAACATCTGCACCACCAACTTCAGTACAGCCAGGGGGAAATGACAACAGGCTGAAACTCATATGTTTGGGGGAAAGACCCCACACTGCGCAGGAGCTGTGGGCAGGCATGGAAGAACAGACCGATGAGTGGTTGGTGCTGCTGAGCCTCAAGCCCGGCCTGGTGGTGTGCGATAATGGGTGAAATCTCATAGCAGCTCTGGGCCTAGCCGGTTTGATGCACATCCCTTGCCTGGCACATATGCTGAACTTAGTGGCGCAGCGGTACTTAAAAAATTACCCCGATATGTCAGAGCTGCTGCAGAAAGTGAAGGCCGTCTGTGCGCGCTTTTGGTGTTCTAACCCTGCTGCTGCTCGTCTGTCTGTGCTTCAGCGTAGTGTCGGTCTTCCCGCTCACCGCCTCATATGTGATGTACCCACAAGGTGGAACTCCACCTTGCACATACTGGAGAGTCTGTGCGAGCAGAAGCAGGCGATAATGGAGTTTTAGCTGCAGCATGCAAGGGTGAGTCGCTCTGCGGAACAGCACCACTTCACCACCAACGAGTGGGCCTCCATGCAGGACGTATGTGCCATGTTTCAAGTGCTCCACCAACATGGCCAGCAGTGATGGCACCATCCTAAGCGTAATTATCCCACTTCTATGTCTCATTGAAAAAATGCTTCAGGTGATGATGGATGAGGATGTGGCACAAGAGGAAGAGGAGGAGGAACAGGGATCATTCCAATGGTTATCTGGCCAGTAATCCACAGGTGGCTCCTAGGGAGGGTTCCTGTACCAACAACGTCTCCAAGGCAGCTGGGGCACCGTCAGTACCTCAGAAGGGAGGGTTAGCATGGGCGAAAAGTGGAAAAGATTGTCAGCATGCCACAACAACCAGCACCACCAGCTGATATGGAACGTCTTAGCAGGAGACAGCATTTCAGCAACATGGTGGAACAGTAGGTGTCCACGTCTGCACATACTGACTGAAGGGTCTGCCCCATTTAACTTCTGGGTTTCCAAATTGGGCACATGGCCTGAGGTTGCCCTTTACACCTTGATGGTGCTGGCCTGCACTGTGCAAGTCAGGGGCGTAGCTATAGGGGGTGCAGAGGTAGCAGTTGCTACCGGGCCTAGGAGCCTAAGGGGGGCCCAAAGACCCTTGTACCACATATGAAGACACACAAAGCACTGAGGGAAGGGGGGGCCCAAGCTGAACTCTTGCATCAGGGCCCATGAGCCTTTAGCTACACCCCTGCTGCCAGTGTATTGTCCAAACGTGTGTTTTTCACGGCGGGGGGGGGGGGAGCAATCACGGACAGGCGCATTCTCCTGTCCACAGCCTATGTGGACAAGCTCATGTTCATTAAAATGAACCAGGCATGGATCCCACAGGATTTGTCCGTACCTTGGCCAGAGTAAAGAGGTATACCAGACACGCCTAGCCATTGTGTAAGAAAAAAAAAAAAAAACTTGGCTACCTCCACAGCCTACACTGCCAGGTCCACCTCCTCTTCTAATCAGACCTCCACCTCCTTGCTAAAGATTATAATGTCTTATATTGGCAGAGTAGACAAGTATACCAGCCACACCCCAGAAAATGGCTAAAAGTCACACACAGAATTAACAGACAAATAAAAAAAATATATTTAAAGAAAACAATAAAACAAAAACAATGTTGGCTTCCTCCTCTGTCTCTTCCACAGCCTTTTATTTTTATGTATTTCATGTTTTTTTAAGTCATTTCCGTATCCACTTTTCTTTGCAGGGCAATGGTACTGCTCGTAGGCCCAATTTGGATACTTTTGCAGCCCTCTAGCCCTTTCTACGACTTTTTTACAGCCATTTTAGTGTCCCAAAGTTTGGGTCCCTTCAATGGGGTTCATTGTCCAGGGTCAAGTTCAGAACCAAAACCGAACTTTGAAACAAAGTTTGGCCGAACCCGTGGAACCCGAACATCCACCGGTCAGCTCATCAGTTACCAGCAGCGTATATTTTTGCAGCAGACTTTGTCCAATTGCAAATTTTATTTAAAGAACTATTGAGAATGGTAATATGAAAATTATATTTAGCACAGACTAGTGCACCTAACCTGATGTATTGGTCTGTGTCACAGTTACCATATATTGTAGAAGTGTTGTTGCAGGCTCAAAAGCTGTGTCAGATCTAGGACAAGCTCAGGTGGCAGAACAGTGGTGGGAAACTCTGTCAGTGCCTGCTGTTATTGTAGTGGACTCTGTCCAATTGTACTTTTTTTTTCTAAACGGAAATTACTGAAAATTGTCTTTCAAGAAATCTATTTATCAGCCTGACATCTCCTGGCCATTCCATACTGTGCTACTACTATCCCTACAGAGCCACTATACTGCTACTGCTGCCTTTACTGATATCCCTACACAGCAGCACATCTCCTTGCCGGCAGGTTTCATACTACGCCTACACACCCATACAACTCTTGCCTTGTCTGCCAGATTCCATACTGTGCTACTACTACCCCTACACACCCATACATCTCCTGGCCGTCAGGTTTTATACTGTGCTACTACTATCCCTACAGAGCCACTATACTGCTACTGCTGCCTTTACTGATACCTCTACACAGCAGCACATCTCCTTGCCGGCAGGTTTCATACTACCCCTACACACCCATATAACTCCTGCCTTGTCCAAGAAGTTGTACAGTATATTATGCTGTTACTGCTGATGCTACTACTACCCCTACACAGCAGCACAACTCCTGCTTTGTCCAAGAAGTTTGTTCTGCATTATACGAGAGCTTCATCTATCTGTGGAAGGCTGGTTCATAAGAATCCTCCTGATTCTTACTTTCACTCTGTAGATTGTAGATTATGCCACTACAGCTCCCGGTACTACTATCCCTACATAGCTACACATCTCCTGCCATGTCTGTCAGGTTTCATATTACCCTGCTGCTTCAGAAAAAGGAGAATTTTTGGACAGCTTGTCCAGGACCAGCTACTGCTTTTCCCAACACTTCCGAGTGAATAGATATCAGCCTCCAATAAGTGAAACAGTGTAAATACAGGATCTAGGTTGTTTGTATACACATGGTGTAGTAGTGTATATACTGGATCTGGGCTGTGTGTATATACATGTCATGGTGTAGTAGTGTATATACTGGATCTGGGCTGTGTGTATATACATGTCATGGTGTAGTAGTGTATATACTGGATCTGTGCTGTGTGTATATACATGTCATGGTGTAGTAGTGTATATACTGGATCTGAGCTATGTGTATATACATATCATGGTGTAGTAGTGTATATACTGGATCTGGGCTGTGTGTATATACATATCATGGTGTAGTAGTGTATATACCGGATCTGGACTGTGTGTATATACATGTCATGGTGTAGTAGTGTATATACTGGATCTGGACTGTGTGTATATACATGTCATGGTGTAGTAGTGTATATACTGGATCTGGGCTGTGTGTATATACAGGTCATGGTGTAGTAGTGTATATACCGGATCTGGACTGTGTGTATATACATGTCATGGTGCAGTAGTGTATATACTGGATCTGGGCTGTGTGTATATACATGTCATGGTGTAAGTAGTGTATATAACTGGATCTGGGCTGTGTGTATATACATATCATGGTGTAGTAGTGTATATACTGGATCTGGGCTGTGTGTATATACAGGTCATGGTGTAGTAGTGTATATACTGGATCTGGGCTGTGTATATACAGGTCATGGTGTAGTAGTGTATATACTGGATCTGGACTGTGTGTATATACATGTCATGGTGTAGTAGTGTATATACTGGATCTGGACTGTGTGTATATACAGGTCATGGTGTAGTAGTGTATATACTGGATCTGGGCTGTGTGTATATACATGTCATGGTGTAGTAGTGTATATACTGGATCTGGGCTGTGTGTATATACATGTCATGGTGTAGTAGTGTAATACTGGATCTGGGCTCTGTATATACATGTCATGGTGTAGTAGTGTATATACTGGATCTGGACTGTGTGTATATACAGGTCATGGTGTAGTAGTGTATATACTGGATCTGGGCTGTGTGTATATACATGTCATGGTGTAGTAGTATATATACTGGATCTGGGCTCTGTATATACAGGTCATGGTGTAGTAGTGTATATACTGGATCTGGACTGTGTGTATATACATGTCATGGTCAGGGCCGTATTACCAACTAGGCACCGAGGGGGGGGGGTGCTGTGGTAAATCTTATAATGGGAATACTAGCGAGCGAAGCGCTCACTAGCCTGCAGGAGGAGGGGGGAGTGAAGCGCTGGTAGCGCTGTACAGTACTTACCCCTCCTCCTGCTTGCCGGCGCTGCTGTGTCCTGACTGCCTGCAGCGTCAGGACGTACAGAGCGCCCTCTGACCTGACGCTGCAGGAGGTCAGGTGACTTCAGCGCGGGCCCCTGGAAGAGGAGAGAGCGGGGACACAGCCAGGACCAGAGGTAAGTTGTTTTTTTTTTCTTGTCTGATCTGAGGTCTGAAGTGGGGGCCAAAAAGGGATCTGGACAGAGTGGGGGATCTGAAAAGTGGCAACAGAATGGGGGGATCTGAAATGGTGGGGACACAATGGGGGGGTCTGAAATGGTGGGACAGAATGGGGGGATCTGAAAAGTGGCAACAGGAAATGGGGGGATCTGAAATGGTGGGACAGAATGGGGGGGATCTGAAATGGTGGGACAGAATGGGGGGGGTCTGAAATGGTGGGACAGAATGGGGGGGGATCTGAAATGGTGGGACAGAATGGGGAAGGGGGGGTCTGAAATGGTGGGACAGAATGGGGGGGATCTGAAATGGTGGGACAGAATGGGGGGGGATCTGAAATGGTGGGACAGAATGGGGGGGATCTGAAATGGTGGGACAGAAATGGGGGGGATCTGAAATGGTGGGACAGAATGGGGGGAATCTGAAATGGTGGGACAGAAATGGGGGGGATCTGAAATGGTGGGACAGAATGGGGGGGATCTGAAATGGTGGGACAGAATGGGGGGGTCTGAAATGGTGGGACAGAAGGGGGGTCTGA
>ONZH01009719.1:0-86364 GCA_900303285.1 Rhinella marina | reverse complement strand
TAGTAGACGGGCAGTATACATTCCGCATATTGGATGTGATCAGTAGTAGACGGCCGTATACGTCCGTACAGTGTTTGTGATCAGTAGTACACTGGGGCAATATACGTTCCGCACAGACCCCGCTGTGTCCTTATAGAACCCATCAGATTTCCTCCGTATTCACCACTGTGTTCTCGGCAAGATGCACTCATTACTCAGAGAGGAGCCGCTCTCCAGCCTCGGCCTCTTCAGCCCCTGAATGTTTTATGAAGATGGAAAAAATCACAAATAAGAGTCAGGCGCCATGTGTACTTCCGATGTACAACGTCTCTTACCGGCATCACTGATGGGGATGGATATTTAAAGCCCATAGCAACCGGATAGTCAGGCATCAGTTCAGTATAACCTGCTCCTCTTAAAGGGGTCCTCCACCTAAATGTGTCACCATAGTGTGACTGTGGACAAGCTGCTTCTAGCATGAGACTTAATGGTTGCTATGGAGACAAGGCTACTGCATTTTATGTGGTTGTCAGGATGGTACTTCCCTAGTAACCGGTCTGTCTTACGTTACTATAAGTCCCCCACTTGGTAAGCAGTAAGGATGCTTATGGTGTAGGTGATAAGATTACTAATGGGGAAATCTGTGAGGAACAAGTCCTGCCCTGAAACATAAAGCCACCTCAGTGCTCCCATAACAGTGCCAGTCACAGTGCTGCCATAATAGAGCCAGCCACAGTTCTGCCATAGTGACGATGATCACGTTACCCCCATAACAGGGCCAACCACAGTACTCCCATAACAGTGCTATAATAGAGCCAGCCATAGTGCTGCCATAGTGACGACAACCTCATCATCCCCATAACAGTGCCAGCCACAGTGCTCCCATAAGATAACCACTGCACCCCAGTATAGCACCAGCTTCAGTGCTTTCATCCTAATAACACCCACAGAACCCCCATAACAGTGCCCTCATAGTGATAACAACCACATCACACCAATAACGGTGCCAGCCATTGTGCTACCATACTGCTAACACCCATGGCACCCCCATAACAGTGCCAGCAAGCCTTCCATACAGTGCAATACAAGCCTTCCATACTGATGACACCCATGGCACCGCTATACAGTGCCAGATACAAGCCTTCCATACTGACGACACCCATGGCACCGCTATACAGTGCCAGATACAAGCCTTCCATACTGATGACACCTATGGCACCGCTATACAGTGCCAGATACAAGCCTTCCATACTGATAACACCCATGACACCGCTATAAGCAGTGCCAGATACAAGCCTTCGTACTGCTAACACCCATGGCACCGCTATACAGTGCCAGATACAAGCCTTCCATACTGATAACACCCATGGCACCCTCATAACAGTGCCAGATACAAGCCTTTGATACTGATGACACCTATGGTACCCCCATAACAGTGCCAGATACAAGCCTTCCCATACTGACGACACCCATAGGCACCCGCTATACAGTGCCAGATACAAGCCTTCCATAACTGATGACACCTATGGCACCGCTATACAGTGCCAGATACAAGCCTTCCATACTGATGACACCTATGGCACCGCTATACAGTGCCAGATACAAGCCTTCCATACTGATGACACCTATGGCACCGCTATACAGTGCCAGATACAAGCCTTCCATACTGATGACACCCATGACACCGCTATACAGTGCCAGATACAAGCCTTCCATACTGATGACACCCATGGCACCGCTATACAGTGCCAGATAAATGCCTTCCATACTGATAACACCCATGGCACCCCCATAACAGTGCCAGATACAAGCCTTCCATACTGATGACACTCATGGCACCCACATAACAGTGCAATATATAGGTCTTCCATACTGATTATACCCATGGCACCCCCATACAGTGCCAGCCACAGTCCTCCTGTAGTGATAAGTACCAGAAGCAGTGACTAATGATGGGGGTTATAATGCACTTTCTCCTGCTGTCTGTGCCGGTCATATCTGATGTTATGAGTCAGGACAGACGGGGAGAACAGCTCAGGATCAGAGCGGCACAGGCGGCTCTTGCTTGGCTCGGAGCATGTCTCGGCGTGCTCTGTCATTCCCATCTACTTGTCATTCTGCTCTCCATCCGTTTTGCCAAGAACTGCAGAATGTAAATTAAATAGACGTTCTGCAGGATCACTGGAGGCTGTCACGTGAGCCACGGATGAAAGGATCTATGGATGAAATGTTTCATTATTTATTTCCAGCTGCTGATCTAGAGGCCACACATGCAGCAGTGCTGTACACAGACTGTAACCACGTCCACTCTTATGTATACTGTGTCCTCTGGTGGGAAGTGCTCCAGTAGTAATGTGCCTACATCCTTGATATCCGGGGGCTTTGTGTCCTACTTCCAGGTAGGCAGTGGTCTACTGTCCAGTCTCTGGTCTGTAGTGGTTTCCCCTCTCCCTCATATCTAATGTTCTACCCTCATAGTGTCTGGTGATCTTTGATGGTGAGTCTCTTGTTGACCAATGATCTGGTGTCCAGTCTCTGGTCTCTAGTAGTTTAGTGTCCAGTGGTTTATATCCCCTCTCCCTCATATCTAATGTTCTACCTCCCAGTCCCTGGTGTCCAGGTGTTTTTTTTTTTATCTTTGATGGTGAATCTCTTGTTGACCAATGACCTGGTGTCCAGTCTCTGGTCTCTAGTAGTTTAGTGTCCAGTGGGGTATTTCCCCTCTCCCTCATATCTGATGTTCTACCTCCCAGTCCCTGGTGTCCAGGTGTTTTTTTTGGATCTTTGATGGTGAACCTCTTGTTGACCAATGACCTGGTGTCCAGTCTCTGGTCTCTAGTAGTTTAGTGTCCAGTGGGGTATTTCCCCTCTCCCTCATATCTGATGTTCTACCTCCCAGTCCCTGGTGTCCAGGTGTTTTTTTTTGGATCTTTGATGGTGAACCTCTTGTTGACCAATGACCTGGTGTCCAGTCTCTGGTCCTCTAGTAGTTTAGTGTCCAGTGGGGTATTTCCCCTCTCCCTCATATCTTATGTTCTACCTCCCAGTCTCTGGTGTCCTGGTGTTTTTTTGGATCTTTGATGATGAATCTCTTGTTGACTAATGATCTGGTGTTCAGTCTCTGGTCTCTAGTAGTTTAGAGTCCAGTGGTATAGTTTCCCTCTCCCTCCTATCTAATGTTCTACTCTCATAGTGTCTGGTGTCTAGGTGGTTTTTTTGGATCTTTGATGGTAAATCTCTTGTTGACCAGTGACCTGGTGTCCAGTCTCTGGTCTCTAGTAGTTTAGTGTCCAGTGGTGTATTTCCCCTCTCCCTCATATCTAATGTTCTACCTCCCAGTCCCTGGTGTCCAGGTGTTTTTTTTTGGATCTTTGATGGTGAATCTCTTGTTGAACAATGATCTGGTGTCCAGTCTGTAGTAGTTTAGAGTCCAGTGGTGTATTTCCCCTCTCCCTTATATCTGATGTTCTACCTCCCAGTCTCTGGTGTCCAGGTGTTTTTTGGATCTTTGATGGTGAATCTCTTGTTGATCAATGATCTGGTGTCCAGTCTGTAGTAGTTTAGAGTCCAGTGGTGTATTTCCCCTCTCCCTCATATCTGATGTTCTACCTCTTAGTCCCTGGTGTCCAGGTGTTTTTTTTGATCTTGTGAGTCTCTTGTTGACCAATGATCACGTGTCTAGTCTCTGGTCTCCAGTGGTTTAGTGTCCAGTGGTGTATTTCCCCTCTCCCTCATATCTGATGTTCTACCTCCTAATCTCTGGTGTCCAGGTGTTGTTTGGAACTTTGATGGTGAGTCTCTTGTTGACCGATGACTTGGTGTCCAGTCTCTGGTCACTAGCGGTTTAGTGACTAGTCCCTTGTGCCAGTGTTTTCCACCTGAATAGCTAATGTTTTACTGCCCATATCTGATATCCAGTTTTTAGGACCAGTCTCGGTTGTCCAGTGGTCTGCTGATTTGGGCCCAGTCTTTTCTCCACTGTTCTCCTGACCAGCCCCTGATATCCAGTGGTTTACTGTTCAAGTTTCTGGTATCCAGTTTTATGGCCCAATCTCTAATATCATATAGTCACCAGTGCTCTAGTGTCCTGTCCAGTCACCTGTGTCCAATGGTTTACTGTCCCAGTCCCTTTCTAAAATCCAGTTGTTTAATGACCAGGTCTTGTGTCCAGTTGTGTTAAAGGGGTTCTCCGGGAATTAAGAAAATGAAAATACTTATATATTACTTTATAATAGATATATTCCTAAATATCTTTCATTAGTTATTATGATCATGTTTATGTTGTTGTCTGGGGAGCAATATTTAGGGGAAACAAAATGACCGCCGTCCTATTAGTGCACACAGAACCTGTCCTAATCACACAGGAGGAGAAGTTACTTCACAAACTGAGGTAAAGACCAGTGGCGTACATAGAGAAATAAGGGCCCCATAGCAAGGATCAAACCAGGCCCCCCACACAGGACAGAAGGGTTTCCACCTAAACCCCTTTCAATGACCCTTGGGCCATTTTTCCACTGCCTCATTTGCTAAAAGTTGTTCCTTTAGAGGATAGAGTCCTGACCACATTTTCACCTCCAGTAGAAGAGGCGATGATCCCAACCAAGACTGGGCCCCCTCTTGGCCTGGGCCCCATAGCAGTCACCTGGTCTGCTGCTATGGTAGTTATGCCCCTGGTAAAAAGCTGCCTCATCCTCCTCTCTGCTCTGCTTGTCAGGGATTATAATTCTGAATACAGATGATAAGATCTTCAGCTCAATCTCTGTAGGAATGGAGTTCATGAGGAGACATGAAGTACAGAGAGGACGGACAGGACAGACTGTGGTAATGGAGACTGCATACAAGTGCTGCTGCTCATTAGTCACATCTCCACCTCCTCTCTGTACTTCATGTCTCCTCATGATCTCCATTTCTACAGAGATTCAGCTAAAGATCTTATCATCTGTATTCAGGATCACAATCCCTGACAAGCAGAGAGGAGGATGAGGCAGCTCTTTACCTCAGTGTTGTGAAGTAACTTGTCCTCCTGTGTGATTAGGACAGGTTCTGTGTGTACTAATAGGACAGCGGCCATTTTATTTCTCCTAATGATTACTTCCTAGACAAAATGAGCTACTATAACTAATAATAAAGTAATATTTAAGTATTTTCATTTTCTTAATTCCTGGAGAACACCTTTCAGGACCAGTCTGCTTCCAGTCTCTGATACATAGTTGTATTATGGACCAGTGGCATAATATCCCAGTTCAGAGTGTTAAGTGGTTTAGGGTTTAACTTTTTATTTCATGCACAGTAGATCAAAATCAATGGATTAGTCCAGTGGTTTAGTGTTTTACCTTGGTCTCCACTGGTTTAGGTCTGTTCCTTGTTTTCCAGTCTCTAGTCCCTGGTGTCTTGTGGTTTAGTCTTTGCAGCTTGGTATTGAGCGGTTAGTGCCTTGTTTCTAGTGTACAGTAGTCTGGTGCTTGGTATCCAGTGGTTTAATGCCCTGTCCCTGGTGTCCAGTGGTTTAGTGTCTGATGCTTGGTGACCAGTGGAGGTGATGTCCTGTTCCTAGACCTAGTGAACAATGGCGTGGAATCTTCTTCTTGGTAACCAGTGGTTAAGTGTCTTATCGTTTGAGTATTGTTGTTACGTTTCTTATACCTGGTGTCCATTGGATTAGTGCCTAGCACTTGATGTCCAGTGGTATAGTGTCTTATCCCAGGTGTCCAGTGGTTTAGTGTCTTATCCCAGGTGTCCAGTGGTTTAGTGTCTTATCCCAGGTGTCCATGGTTTAGTGTCTTATCCCAGGTGTCCAGTGGTTTAGTGTCTTATCCCAGGTGTCCAGTGGTTTAGTGTCTTATCCCAGGTGTCCAGTGGTTTAGTGTATGGTACCTGGTGTCCAGTGGTTTAGTATCCAGTCCTTGGTGTATAGTGAGTTAGTGTCTTATCCCTGGTGTCCAGTGCTTTAGTTTCTTACCCATGGTGTCTAGTGTTTAAGTGTCTTATCCCTGGTGTCCAATGGTTTAGCCTCTGGTGGTTGGTGTCCAGGGGTTTAATATCTTATCCCTGGTGGGGTTGTTTATTGTCCCTGGTGTCCAGTGATTTAGTGTCTTATCCATGACTTCTTGTAGTTAAAGGGGTTGGCCACTTTCCGGTTATCGTTGACCAATGTGTGTGTAAGATGATTATATGGCACTTACTAATATAGTCTTTGTTGAAATTCTCCACCTTTTTCTATATTTCTTAAGGTATGCCGCCTTTTTTATAAAGTCTTTTGTGCTGTCCACACAGAGGTCCTGTCCATAAGATGGCCACTGATGGAGGGTCAAATCACTTCCATGTGATATCTCCTCCATTCAAATACACTGCACCTGTTTGAATGGAGGAGACATCACATGGAGGTGATTTGCCTGGTCACGTGACCCTCCATCGGCAGCCATTTTATGGACAGGACCTGTATGTGGACAGCACAAAGGACTTTATATACAACATGGCATATCTTTGAAATGGTGCAAAATTTTAACAAAGACTATATAAGTGTCATATAATCATCTTACACACACATTGGTCAACAATAACCAGAAACTGGCCAACCCCTTTAAGTGTCTTCATAAAACTATGAAAGAGGAAAGCCCTTCTATAAGCATTGAAGGGGTCCAGATTGGTTGTCACCTCCCTTCCCCCATAAGGCGGTGAAAAGGAATCTTCTCCTAGACCAGTGGTCCCCAAACTTTTTACACAGGGGGGCAGATCACTGCCCCTCAGACCGTTGGAGGGCCGGACTATATAAAAAAAAAAACCTATGAACAAATCCCCATGCACACTGCACATATCTTATTTTAAATAAAAAAAAAACATTGTGCCCCCATCAGACCTCAGATCAGCCCATTGTGCCCCCATCAGATCTGAGTTCAGCCCATTGTGCCCCATCAGACCTCAGATTAGCCCAGTGTGCTCCCATCAGACCTCAGATCAGCCCATTTGTGCCCCCATCAGACCTCAGATCAGCCTACTGTGCCCCCATCAGACCTCAGATCAGCCAATTTGTGCCCCCATCAGACCTCAGATCAGCCACTCTGCCCCATCAGACCTCAGATCAGCCCACTGCGTCCCCATCAGACCTCAGATCAGCCCAGTGTGCCCCCCTCAGACTCAGATCAGCCCACTGTGTCCCCATTAGACCTTAGATCAGCCCACTCTGCCCCCATCAGACCCTCAGATCAGCCCATTCTGCCCCCATCAGACCTCATATCAGACCATTGTGCCCCCATCAGACCTCAAATCAGCTCATTGTGCCCCCATCAGACCTCAAATCAGCCCACTGTGCCCCCATCAGACCTCAGATCAGCTTATTTGTGCCCCCATCAGACCTCAGATCAGCCCACTGTGCCATCAGACCTCATATCAGCCCACTGTGCCCCCATCACACCTCAGATCAGCCCACTGTACCCCATCAGACCTCAAATCAGCCCACTGTGCCCCCATCAGACCTCAGATCAGCCCACTGTGCCCCCATCAGACCTCAGATCAGCACACTGTGCCCCCATCAGACCTCAAATCAGCTCATTGTGCCCCATCAGACCTCAGATCAGCCCATTGTGCCCCATAAGACCTCAGATCAGCCCATTGTGCCCCCATCAGATCTTAGATCAACCCATTGTGCCCCCATGAGACCTCAGATCAGCCCTTTGTGCTTCCATCAGACCTCAAATCATCCATTGTGCCCCATCAGACCTCAGATCAGCCATTGTGCCCCCATCACACCTCAGATCAGCCCACTGTGCCCCATCAGACCTCAGATCAGCTGACTGTGCCCCCATCAGACCTCAGATCAGCTCAGTGTGCTCCCATCAGACCTCAGATCAGCCCATTTGTGCCCCCAACAGACCTCAGATCAGCCCACAGTGCCCCATCAGACCTCAGATCAGCCCACTGTGTCACCATCAGACCTCAGATCAGCCCATTGTGCCCCATCAGACCTCAGATCAACCCATTGTGCCACCATCAGACCTCAGATCAGCCCACTGTGCCCCATCAAACCTCAGATCAGCCCACTGTTGTCCCCATCAGACCTCAGATCAGCCCACTGTGTCCCCATCAGACCTCAGATCAGCCCACTGTGTCCCCATCAGACCTCAGATCAGCCCACTGTGCCCCCATCAGACCTCAGATCAGCCCACTGTGCCTCCATCAGACCTCAGATCAGCCCACTGTGCCCCCATCAGACCTCAGATCAGCCCACTGTGTCCCCATCAGACCTCAGATCAGCCCACTGTGCCCCATCAGATCTCAGATCAGCCCACTGTGCCCCCATCAGACCTCAGATCAGCCCACTGTGTCCCCATCAGACCTCAGATCAGCCCACTGTGTCCCCATCAGACCTCAGATCAGCCCACTGCACCTCAGCCCTATCAGATCTCAGATCAGCCCACTGTGCCCCATCAGACCTCAAATCAGCCCACTGTGCCCCCATCAGACCTCAGATCAGCCCATTGTGCCCACATCAGACCTCAGATCAGCCCACTGTGCCCCCATCAGACCTCAGATCAGCCCACTGTGCCCCCATCAGACCTCAGATCAGCCCACTGTGCCCCTATCAGACCTCAGATCAGCCCATTGTGCCCACATCAGACCTCAGATCAGCCCACTGTTCCCCCATCAGACCTTAGATCAGCCCACTGTGCCCACATCAGACCTCAGATCAGCCCACTGTTCCCCCATCAGACCTTAGATCAGCCCACTTTGCCACCATCAGAATAAAATAAAAAACTCTTACCTCTCCTGCGCCGCGGCTCCGCTCCAGGTCCGACGCTCCTCTGTCTTCTCTGTCTGCGTGCAGTCTCAGGTCAGAGTGCGCGCACTACGTCCTGACGCTGTACATGGTCAGGAGAGTGCAGCGGGGGCAGAGAAAACAGAGGAGCGTCGGACCCTAAGCGGAGCTGCGGCGCAGGAGAGGTAAGAGAGTTTTTTATTTTATCCGCCAGGAAAAGACAGAAATGCGGCGGGGGCCGGATAAATAGACTCAGGGCGCCGTAGTTTGGGGACCCCTGTCCTAGACCCTCCTACAATGGAGGATTCCATATCCCATAAATCCCAAATATTACTCTGCAAGCAGATGATAAACCTTTGGGCTCACTCTGGGCTTTGGGCTTTCTCACACCCCAAACAGTATTGTGGTCTTCAGATTTCCTCTCAGATGTTGTGCCCATTAGCCGCCATCTTGAAGACTAAGGGAAACTCTACTGCCTCTCTACTGCCTCCTAGTCACTAATTCTGTATGTACTGGGATTAGTGCCCAGGGATAGGCGCTCCTACACTAACGCACAAGTCCCCCTAATAGACCACTCTTAAACTGGAGCCTACTCCAACACTGAGGTAAGTACACCTACGGGGAAGCTGCTCTATTACACGCCTCCTCTTAGCGTTTCCATTCATGTTAATGGGGGTTAACGAGGAGAAAGTGACAATGAAAGTGAAGTGAATAATACTTTCCGCAATTATGTCACCCTGCTGCATAAGAAACAATACTTGTAGAAGATTGCATTACATAATCATTACCTCGTAATTAGCAATCACCGGGCTGACATCCAAACCTGTCCACATTGTGTATGTGCATATCATCACACAATTCATATACCGTAATAGAAACATAGAGAAGTTACCATTGATACATGTACGGTGAGGCCGTGAACACACATATACACAGGAGGCACACTGATAGAAGTTATATTCTTGTACATAGGAGCAGTATTATAATAGTTATATTCTTGTACATAGAAGCAGTATTATAGTAGTTATATTCTTGTACATAGGAGGCAGTATTATAGTAGTTATATTCTTGTACATAGGAGCAGTATTATAGTAGTTATATTCTTGTACATAGGAGCAGTATTATAGTAGTTATATTCTTGTACATAGGAGCAGTATTATAGTAGTTATATTCTTGTACATAGGAGCAGTATTATAGTAGTTATAATCTTGTACATAGGAGCAGTATTATAGTAGTTATATTCTTGTACATAGGAGCAGTATTATAGTAGTTATATTCTTGTACATAGGAGCAGTATTATAGTAGTTGTATTCTTGTACATAGGAGCAGTATTATAGTAGTTATATTCTTGTACATAGGAGCAGTATTATAGTAGTTATATTCTTGTACATAGGAGCAGTATTATAGTAGTTATATTCTTGTACATAGGAGCAGTATTATAGTAGTTGTATTCTTGTACATAGGAGCAGTATTATAGTAGTTATATTCTTGTACATAGGAGCAGTATTATAGTAGTTATATTCTTGTACATAGGAGGCAGTATTATAGTAGATATATTCTTGTACATAGGAGCAGTATTATAGTAGTTATATTCTTGTACATAGGAGAAGTATTATAGCAGTTATATTCTTGTACATAGGAGCAGTATTATAGTAGTTATATTCTTGTACATAGGAGGCAGTATTATAGTAGTTATATTCTTGTACATAGGAGGCAGTATTATAGTAGTTATATTCTTGTACATAGGAGCAGTATTATAGTAGTTATATTCCTGTACATAGAAGCAGTATTATAGTAGTTATATTCTTGTACATAGGAGCAGTATTATAGTAGTTATATTCTTGTACATAGGAGCAGTATTATAGTAGTTATATTCTTGTACATAGGAGCAGTATTATAGTAGTTATATTCTTGTACATAGGAGGCAGTATTATAGTAGTTATATTCTTGTACATAGGAGCAGTATTATAGTAGTTATATTCCTGTACATAGAAGCAGTATTATAGTAGTTATATTCTTGTACATAGGAGCAGTATTATAGTAGTTATATTCTTGTACATAGGAGCAGTATTATAGTAGTTATATTCTTGTACATAGGAGCAGTATTATAGTAGTTATATTCTTGTACATAGGAGGCAGTATTATAGTAGTTATATTCTTGTACATATGAGCAGTATTATAGTAGTTATATTCTTGTACATAGGAGCAGTATTATAGTAGTTATATTCTTGTACATAGGAGTAGTATTGTAGTTATATTCTTGTACATAGGAGCAGTATTATACCAGTTGTATTCTTGTACATAGGAGCAGTATTATAGTAGTTATAATCTTGTACATAGGGGCAGTATTATAGTAGTTATATTCTTGTACATAGGAGCAGTATTATAGTAGTTATATTCTTGTACATAGGAGCAGTATTATAGTAGTTATATTCTTGTACATAGGATCAGTATTATAGTAGTTATATTCTTGTACATAGGAGGCAGTATTATAGTAGTTATATTCTTGTACATAGGAGCAGTATTATAGTAGATATATTCTTGTACATAGGAGCAGTATTATAGTAGTTATATTATTGTACATAGGGGCAGTATTATAGTAGTTATATTCTTGTACATAGGAGCAGTATTATAGTAGTTATATTCTTGTACATAGGAGCAGTATTATAGTAGTTATATTCTTGTACATAGGAGCAGTATTATAGTAGATATATTCTTGTTACATAGGAGCAGTATTATAGTAGTTATATTCTTGTACATAGGAGGCAGTATTATAGTAGTTATATTCTTGTACATAGGAGCAGTATTATAGTAGTTATATTCTTGTACATAGGAGGCAGTATTATAGTAGTTATATTCTTGTACATAGGAGCAGTATTATAGTAAGATATATTCTTGTACATAGGAGCAGTATTATAGTAGATATATTCTTGTACATAGGAGCAGTATTATAGTAGTTATATTCTTGTACATAGGGGCAGTATTATAGTAGTTATATTCTTGTGCATAGGAGCAGTATTATAGTAGTTATATTCTTGTACATAGGAGGCAGTATTATAGTAGTTATATTCTTGTACATAGGAGGCAGTATTATAGTAGTTATATTCTTGTACATAGGAGCAGTATTATAGTAGTTATATTCCTGTACATAGAAGCAGTATTATAGTAGTTATATTCTTGTACATAGGAGCAGTATTATAGTAGTTATATTCTTGTACATAGGAGCAGTATTATAGTAGATATATTCTTGTACATAGGAGCAGTATTATAGTAGTTATATTCTTGTACATAGGAGCAGTATTATAGTAGTTATATTCTTGTACATAGGAGCAGTATTATAGTAGTTATATTCTTGTACATAGGAGGCAGTATTATAGTAGTTATATTCTTGTACATAGGAGCAGTATTATAGTAGATATATTCTTGTACATAGGAGCAGTATTATAGCAGTTATATTCTTGTACATAGGAGCAGTATTATAGTAGTTATATTCTTGTACATAGGAGGCAGTATTATAGTAGTTATATTCTTGTACATAGGAGCAGTATTATAGTAGTTATATTCTTGTACATAGGAGGCAGTATTATAGTAGTTATATTCTTGTACATAGGAGCAGTATTATAGTAGATATATTCTTGTACATAGGAGCAGTATTATAGTAGTTATATCAATGTTTAAATCAACTTATTTAGTCCATACTGATGTTGTCCTAATTCTCTTAAAAGTTGATGCAAAGTTTATTAATGACCATTCACGGGGCACGGATGGGCCATGTGAATGTATCCATCCAGCAACATATCAGGAAGGATATGTTAAGATATAAGGTATAGAAAAGATATTTTACAAAATGTTTTGCGTAGTGATAGAGTAGATCAGCATTGAGGGCAATAGCTCTTTAGTAAAGCAATCTACTCTCTGTAAATACTGCAAAAATAGCCCAGCATGAATCTCCTGGGTGGGGTGCATGCCTCTGAACGTGGAGCGGATTCTGCGTTTCTTCACAATGTTTATGTAAACCCACAGTTTCAATAGAGATGGTGTGTGTACCTAGAGGCACAAACACAGGCTCGGGGAAGTCATGTAAAAGCTCAGAAGTGTCTGTCATCTAAATACCTTACAGTCTCGGGGTCACATCGTTCACATGTATTGTTTAAAGTGCGTCAGACTAGATATGCGTAGAGCATGTGTCAGCTCATCCCGTGACTACAGTGCTGTGGAAACTGGTTGCTGAGGTTGTAATCAGAGCCGTGCCCCTTTCTCATCTCTTACTTAAAGGGGTTCTCCAGGAAATACGAAAATAAAAATATTTAAATATTACTTTATTAAAAAAATATATTCCCAAATACCTTACATTATTTATAATGGCTCGTTTTGTCTGGGGAGCAATCATTAGGAGAAATAAAATGGCCGCCGTCCTATTAGTACACACAGAACCTGTCCTAATCACACAGGAGGACAAGTGACTTCACAACACTGAGGTAAAGAGCTGCCTCATTCTCCTCTTTGCTCTGCAATTTTAAAACTGGGATCTGAAGTCAGCTTCGGTACCTTCGTATCCCGGTTTTAAAATTGTTTTAATCGCTATTCAAACTTATTCAACGAAGTCTTGCGTGTCTTCAGGGATAATGAATTTCACCTCGGCAGAGTCCATACATTTGGATACTGCATGGAGACGGAGCTCCTTACATTCAAAACATTTTTGACCGAAGCGACTTTGCTCAACACTAATCAGAATCCGTCACATGCAGAGCAGAGAGGAGGATGAGGCAGCTCTTTACCTCAGTGTTGTGAAGTAACTTGTCCTCCTGTGTGATTAGGACAGGTTCTTTGTGTACGAATAGGATGGCGGCCATTTTGTCTCTCCTAATGATTGCTCCCCAGACAAAATGAACCATTATAGCGAATGAAAGGTATTTGGGAATATATTTATAATGAACTAATATTTAAAGGGGTATTCTCATCTTGGACAATGGGGGGGATATCGCTAGGATATGACAATGAGCTCCACTGCTGGGACCCACATCTATATCGAGAACGGAGTGGGGAGCACTGCGCCTGGAGGACCCCAGGTTTCCTGGGGTCTGGCCACCACCAGACGCAGCTCCCCCGCTGCTCCCATAGAAATGAATGGGAGCGCACTGCGCATGCGCGGCCACCGCTTCCATTCATTTCTATGTAGCCGACGGAAATTTTCGCCGGCCCCATAGAAATGAATGGAGGGCGGCTGCGCATTCTCGATATAGGACATAAGACATAGGATATAAGATATATCCGAGCGATATGCCCCCATTGTATAAGATGAGAATAACCCTTTAAGTGTTTTCATTTTCTTAATTTCTGGAGAACCCCTTTAACTTCTGCCATATTCTAAGATGCTACCTATAATAATTCTTATGGAAACTCAGCGGGGCGAAGAAGCTAGCTACTTCCTGTCTAGCTACTACACTTCCTGGTGTCCGTTAGTGTTTAATCACAACTATCTTTCAAGGGCTTTTAGGGTATGTTCATACGGATTTTGGCGTGTACTCACGGCTCGATTACTTTTTCTGTGACCAGGTGACAGTGAAATTAGCCCTATGAGAGTTAACATGGCCGACGATGGCAGCATTCAGGCAACGAATGTCCGGAAAATATTTCCTCCACTCAGAAGCTCCAGGAGAAGGAACTAGAAAGGCATCAGGAACACCTATATGGACAAGGTTGGGGGTCCCGCTCCAATATGGCTATAACTGACGACCTCAATGGCTGTGTACACAATAAAACCAAACACGACATTATCTTGAGGTATTGTGGTGCGAGGAAGATAAGGTGTTCAATAATAATAAAAACGGATAACGCACCTGTCCCTGACCATTAACCCTACAGACCTTACAGGAATCCAGAAAGATGGGTTAATGTATGGCCAAACAATATAGAGGTTAGCCGTGCTGCAATGTATACACAGTCTGGGCAGAAATGGTTTGTCTGCTGTGTCCCCTCCCCTGGGTCACTGAGTGCAGGCTTCTGTGTACATGGTGTATTTGCTTGTGATAGTCCATGGACAGGACAGGAAATGCGCCAGTCTGCTGTACTCTACTCACATGATGATGTGAAGTCACTGCATCCTAAATCACGACGTTTTAGAGGAGCCGTCAGTGGTCCGGGTGATGTGGCCGACACACGTGCCATGTTTCCCAGACTGCACAGGGTCATCTACATGCGGCTTAAGCTTCATGGCAATTCTTAGAGTATTGGAAAAAATACTAAAAGTGGCCCAGTTTTGTAGTCGGGTCCAAAGTGATGGAAGGCGGGGCCAGCAATACCACGTGTGGCACATTATACCACCCCAACAGAGCCAAATACCACAGTCCATCTCAAAATACTGCCAGCAGCACAAAATACATCCCCAAAAACTTCCACTCAGGGCTGTGGAGTCGGTAAGCCAAAGCCCCAACTCCAACTCCGACTCCTCAATTTCCCCCGACTCCCTCACACACGGCGCATGTTTAAGTGATAACTTTAAGCAGACTTTGCATAAATCAATAGTACAGATATGTCTGTAATCTATGTGTTACTGATATCTTTATTCTGAACTTCCAGTATCAGGCTTCTCTCTGGGTACAGCTCACTGATGTATGAAAACTGTCTAGGTCTAAGACTTTCTTTGTTGCCCATAGGAACCAATCAGAGCTCCCCTTTCATTTCTCCAGTGCACTATATGAAATGAAAGAGGAGCTCTGATTGGTTGCTGTGGGCAACAAAGAAACTTCTACACCTAGACAGTTCTCATACATAAGGCCCGAGGTATTTTACATCAGCGGAAAAGCAAACTAAAACATAAAGCAGAGAGAACATGCACTGGACAAGTGATTTATGCACAGTTTATTGAAAGTTTAGATTATACTAAGAAGTACTTGCCTTAAAGGGGTTTTCTCAGCAGGTTGATTCACTGGCTGACAGGCAGTTTGCATTCACTCTATCTCCTCAGGCTGTGGGGGGGTCTCCAGCAGTTATTAGCATATATTATCTTACTCTGACAGAGCAGGAGGTTGTGATCTCTAACATAATTCCAGGTAAAGCCACGCTTCTCAGTCCTCACAACACTTGTACCTCTTGCTTACTGCAGGTAATCACTCAGAGCTCAGGCCCATCATTCTTCATTGCTCTCAGTCAATCAAATAACGTTTTTTCTGGTCTGCAGGTTACCATAGAAACCTGTGTGCAGTGAGAGACCTGCTGAACTGTCTATAGTTCATGACTGACCAATGTATTTAGAAAAGGTCTTCTTTTAACTGCCCCTTTATGATTAAAGCTATTCTTTGTAACTAGTAAGAAACCCCTTTAATCCTGTTTTCTCTAGTAGATCTGAGATGAGTGCAGCAATTCCTTCCCAGTGCCTTTTTCCTCTGATCTGTAGCAGAGGAGCTTCTCTACTGAGCATCTACATGAAGGACAGCACACAGTCATCTCAACTAAAAGCCTAGATCCTTAGATCAGGAATAGAACAGACATTTATAGGACATTTCATCATTTTCCCAAATTCTTATAAGAATATATTCAGCACATACTGAATTGAACTAACTGTACCAATTTATTACATATCTTTGGAGTCGGAGTCGGTCCATTTTATACTGACTCCAACAAAATGGACACTGACTCCGACACCACGGCCCTGCTTCCACTGGCCAGTCGTGAGGAGGGCTCAAGCGGCCCCCTGGGCATTGGCCCACTGGAAAATTTACCAGTAAGGTCTATGGCCAATCCGCCCCTGCGAGCAACCAATGGTTGCACAATATTGCGGTAAACTTGTGCGGCCAATGGTTGCCATATGTGGGCATGGTTTGGCTGCATATGGCCAACCGCCCCCATACACTTTAGTGGATTGTCTGGGGAGCTCCAGATTTCCCCCAACAGATTACGTGAGGGCAGAAAAGGATCAAACTGAATGGATTTAACGGATCCATTTTATCTCCCAGAAGATAGGACTGAACTAGAAGTGTCTGTCAGCAGCTTTCTCCCCTCTTCTCACTGAATACACATCCACGTTTGGCCGATCCACCCACAGTGCACTGGAAGACATGGCCCCACCCACGTGTACTGGAAGACATAGCCCCACCCACGTGCACTAGAAGACATGGCCCCACCCACGTGCACTGGAAGGTGTGGCTCCACCCACAGTGCACTGGAAGGCACAGTGAATAACCCTAATTTTGATAATCTTTCTGGGTACTGTAGTCCACCCATTCCAGTTATGACTTTAGTTGCGCTCCTCTGAACCCTCTCCAGCTCAGCTATGTCTGCCTTGTTCACAGGAGCCCAGAACTGTACACAGTCCTCCATGTGTGATCTGACTAGTGATTTG
This sequence comes from Rhinella marina, assembly GCA_900303285.1. Taxonomy (NCBI): domain Eukaryota; kingdom Metazoa; phylum Chordata; class Amphibia; order Anura; family Bufonidae; genus Rhinella; species Rhinella marina. The sequence goes on along the minus strand of ONZH01009719.1, from coordinate 69,292 downwards.
TAAAGTGGCAGGACTATGTTCTCATCACCGCCATCTATGCCCCTTTTGATGCAACCCATTATCTTATTGGCCTTGGCAGCAGCTGTCTGACACTGGTTTTTTAGTTTGCTGTTCACTAAAATTCCTAGGTCCTTTTCCTTGTCAGTGTTACCCAATGTTTTACCATTTAGTATGTACGGGTGACTTGCATTATTCCTTCCCATGTTCTATCCTTATTGCGGGACTGCGGAATGGGCATACAGATTTTTTGCAGCCCCGTTGAAATGAATGGGTCTGCACCAGATCCACAAAAAAATGCGGACTGCATGCCGACCAAAAATACAGTCGTGTGAATGGGGCCTAAAAAGAACAATTTCTCTCCTCAGTACTGGAGGGGTGATCCTTACACGCCCTGGAGCTGCTCACCTTTGTGTGTCTGATCTTGAATAGATATATCCCTGTTCAGCCAAGCAGAATGTGCTGGTTAATGGGGAGGATAGGGGTGATAGTTGCAATCTGAAACACCTTTAATAGACCGTTATCTCGTGTGTAACCGTGACTCCGCACATACGCTGTGTGTACTTTACTAGGCACAAGCAAGAACCGTACAGTATCTCTGAGGAATTAATTTTCTGAAAAGTGCCACCTTCCATTACACCTTGGTACATGGGGTCCCGACACCTTATGCCAGGACAGCAGACTGAGGATGAGTTGTCAGATCTCACTAGTAGAAATCTCTGAGCTGTGTCCAAAGGTTTTGATCTCTCCCCTCCATTTGTTTCGCTGGAGATACCCCGTATCGTGTACACAGGAGAGATGAAGATTAAAGTTAGGCTCGGCCCTAACCTCTCTGTGCACACGTTCAGGACGTTATTGATGGTTCATGGTGGGGATCACCTCCTAACACACTGGGAGGCCCACCGTCACCCATGTTGAGGAAGTGGGTTGTTTCCGGAACAGCAGAAGGCGGCAGTCTAATGTGTCTGTGACCTCGTGCTGTCAGCAGAGGCTCCCAGTAAAGCCCCACAAGCGGCGTCTCTGTGTCCAGGAGCATCAGATTTGTGCCATAGGTCCTCAGGCTTCACATAATTAATATGTTCTCAGTGTCCTACTTTGACTTTTATGGCGTTTTTAACAGTTTCAAGACCTCTGCTTGTTTTTCTGGTCATATCCTGCTGACATAGGTGTATTATGTCATTACTGTGCAGGACAGAGGCCTGGTTTGGACAACCTAGTTACATCTGCATCAATCATAGGTCTCATGCCCCAGTGGCGTAACCATAAATGACCGGGCCCCAGTCGCGTAACGATAAATGACCGGGCCCCGTGGCATATTTTTGAACTTCTTTGCAACTCCCAACTCCTGTGTAACCCCCACTCCTGAGGCTAGTCACGATCTCGCTCTCAGACGAGGCCCGGCAGCCAGTCTGTCCATTTCATACAGTCTATATAAAATGTCATTGTATAATACTGGTGAGTGGGCCCTGACAATAAAATCTTTTAGTCCTCCTAGGTGGGCCCCTTCTGAGTTCAGACCCCAAAACAGCCAATTCCCTTATAGCTACACCCCTGCTCAGCCCCCTATAATCAATAGGGACAGCCCCCAGCTAGCCATCACTTCATCCATTTAAAGGGGTATTCTGGTAGGTACAAGTTATAACCATCAGATCGGTGGATGTCCCCCACCATCATGAGAACGGGGACCCCATACCCCCTGCAGGCCCCTTGCTACTCCCCTAAAATGACCGGAGCTGCCAGTCAGGAATGTGCACAGCCGCTTCATTAATTTCTATAGGGGTTCCGGAGATAGGTGAGCGCTATACTTGGCTATCTCCGCAACTCCCATAGAGATGAATGGAGCGGCCGCGCACATGTGCGACTGGCTGCTCTGGTTATTTTAGGGAGCAGCAAGGGGCCTGCAGGGGGTATGGAGCCCCCATTCTCGTGATCGGTCGGGGTCCCAGCAGATGGACCCCCACCGATCTGATAGTTATCTCCTATCCTGTGGATAAGGGATGACTTGTACCTACCGAAATACCCCTTAAAGGTTACCATAAATATAACTTCTGTTTTAGACTAATCCATCATCAATAATTACCTAATATAATGTCATTTTCACATTTTTACTGTTCAGTAGTTATAAAAGTAGTTTTCTTCCTCTGCTGCCCGCTGTGTTTCCTCATAAGTTACCATGGCACCGACCTGTAGTTCTGAGCCTTTGTTAGGTCGAGCATGCTCAGTGTGCTGCTATCAATTCTCTAGCTAAATGTCAGTGTGCTGCTGATTGGTTAGTAGAGGGGGCGTGTCTGCACTGTGATATCAATAACACGTGATAATGGTCGGCACTCCATTCGGAGTTGTTGGTGCTCAGTGGTAAAATGAATACAAGGACTGAAGGACACCATTACTAAACGATTTTCTGTATATTTGCATGTATATATACATTCTGCCTAAAGACACATAGCCTATATATATCCGTCTGTATACTTTGGACAAATTGCACAGAGCGCCTGCGCTAGCATACTGACATTGCCAGTACCCTTTCTAGCCTCAACGACACAGTGCGCATGCGCCGCCCGGATGTGACGTCAGGGCAGCGCGCGCTTCATCAGATCGCGTCTCCCGACTAGCGCCAGCATCCTCCCTACAAACAGGACGCTGGACGCTATGTAGGTAAGTCTGTCTCGTTCACCACCAATGTCTTATACCATATAACATAGTGCTGCCGACCCTCTTATGTGACCTTATTAGACATGTGGTATAATCCTCTTTGACATAGTACTCCTCATATCCATATATTATCTACTTGTATATACTTTACCATATCGCTGGACGCACGCTGGCTCTATCCTGGTTTAATTCCATACCTCTCTTGATATTGGGTCAATGCTTCTTTGATTCTAGATATGCCTACTGAGATGGAGAAATTACATCCATGTAGTTAGACCCTCTCATTAACTCTATGCTCTGACCTAGATCAGATGATACTGGATGCTTCTTCATGACACACTTACCACTGGAAGCACAACATTGAAACATCTACGACTATGATGGACTCTCTGCACTTGTTAACTTCTTTCATATGTCTATTGACATTTTGCTGTATTCACTATATGTTGTTATTTTGCTCGTCATCTGCTATTGATACTTACCTTATACATTATATATGTTTAGGCCGTGAACAAGGTCTTGGATAAGACCGAAACGTTGGCCCTTGTCCTTATACCTATATCTTTGGATGGATGACTTAAGAAAAATAAACCTTACAAAGTTTGAAACAATATTTTGAGTGCCGTGGTTACTCCAATCAGTCCTTGCACTGTGATATCAGGCAGCCAATCAGTGATCATGAACAAGCACAAACTCACAGCAGGAAAGCTAGGGATTGTGGGTATTGTAGTCTTTGAAGGTCTGTGAGGGAAGATCAGGAGCCATGATACTCTCAGTGTGCTGCAGGTTCACATAGGAGCTAGACAAATGGATTACAAGGTAAAATGAAGCTCTGGTTCTATGTACAGGTATGGGTTCTGGTTCTATGTACAGGTATGGGCTCTGGTTCTATGTACAGGTATGGGTTCTGGTTCTATGTACAGGTATGGGCTCTGGTTCTATGTACAGGTATGGGCTCTGGTTATATGTACAGGGATGGGTTCTGGTTATATGTACAGGGATGGGTTCTGGTTATATGTACAGGGATGGGTTCTGGTTATATGTACAGGGATGGGTTCTGGTTCTATGTACAGGTATGGGTTCTGGTTCTATGTACAGGTATGGGTTCTGGTTCTATGTACAGGTATGGGTTCTGGTTATATGTATAGGGATGGGTTCTGGTTGTATGTATAGGTATGGGTTCTGGTTATGTGTACAGGTATGGGTTCTGGTGATATGTACAGGTATGGGTTCTGGTTATATGTATAGATATGGGTTCTGGTTGGGTCACAGCTTCCAGCCTTATTGCAGTTTTTCAAATATTAAGTTACTTTATCGGAATACCCCTTTAACAACGGTCTTGTGTTGCTAGGCGTGCGCGATGCCGCTCCAATCATCCTACTAATACTGAATGTAATGACTGCACACATGCCGACCATGAGCTGAGCTGCAATACCAAGCACAGCCACTATCAAATGGACGGCGCTGTGCTTGGTAAGCAGTGAGGCAACCACTGTGATTGCCGGAGCTTTAGCGCCGCAGCAACGGTAGGGGTTGTGGGGGTCGGACCTCCACCAATCTCATATTGATGGCCTATCCTGAAAAAGGTCATCAATATGACAATTCCAGAAAACATCTAGCCGTTCTTTTTTAATTTTCCGGTGGTGTAGTTATACCTAATAATAAGACCAGGCCTGAAGGCCATATACATCAAGATCAGGGGGTAGAAGCCCTCAGATGATGACAACCTCCATGAACAGATCACTTGATAGATTAGTTGCTAGGGATGTGCTTCTTAACTACGAAAACCCTGTGTGCTTAGCAACCACAATCCATAGCAACCAGGCTGCCACACATGACCCCAAGCTAGATTAGCAATGTTCCAGAAGACGTACCCTGAACCAGATGGACGTATGTCTTTTTCTGAGGCTTACAAACTGTTGGGGTCATTTATCAAACGGGTGAAAAGTAGAACTGGCTTAGTTGCCCATAGCAACCAATGAGATTCCACCTTTCATTTTCCAAAGGAGCTGTCAGAAATGAAAGGTGGAATCTGATTGGTTGCTATGGGAAACAAAGCCAGATCTACTTTACACCAGTTTGCTAAATGACCCCATATGTTACTATGCTAGGTGTGTTACACATGATATACATCTACAAATAAATATAGGCAGAGGGCCTCTTTATGGTGCTACTGTGTCCGATGGGCAGACTTTACACAGTACACCCTGATCGGTCTAACCCAGGGATGCCCAACCTGTGGCCTCCAGCTGTTGCAAGACTACAACTCCTAGCATGCCCATTCATTACATACAGGCCTTTATTCTTTTCACCTGTTTTGGTGCATCCCTGCTTCTTACCTGCTTTAGCGGTAGCTACCTGGCACTGGTTGCTACAAGTCAGCTTATTATCCCCCGATATCCCTAAATCCTTTTGCTAGTCGCTTTTATTCCACTTAATGTGTGATAATGACAGAGTTCGCACACGTATAACCTTACATTTATCCAGATTTAATTTCATTTGTCAGTTCTCAGCCCAACCTCCTAATTTTCTTAAGTCCTTCCGGAAGATTATCCTCCTCTGCGTCATTCACCCTATGATTCTAGTGACCATATGTCAGCTTTTGATTGATTCGCGATCTTTAGGACGTGCCGTCAGTGTCCAATCAGTGCAGTCCGACCTCTGACCACTAAAACGAAGCGGCAGCGAGGACGGGAAGGCTGAAACCCGATTGGTTGCAATAGAGACGTGTTCAGATTCTGCACTAGAAAGAGGCGGAGCTGCTCCTCCTCTTCTCATAGGCCCCATAGTAGATGCGTGGTCTGCCCCCATACCATGTATAGAAGTCCCCGGTGATCCGCTGTAACGGGAAAGGAAGTATTACAGGACACAATATCTAGAACTCTCCTAGACTACAGAAGAGTTGGTGCCAAATAAGCCTCCCAGAAAATCCTGGAAAGCAACCCTGGATGAACTTTCGGGATGTTGCATCATCGGACTCGGCTCCGGCGCCAAACTCACATTAACGGGAGGCCGCCAAAACCATGAAAAAGGGGGTGCAGACCAAAATTGCCAGAAAAAAAATCTACTACGTGCCTCTTAAGAAGAGATATAGAGATATATAACACCACCAAGTATTAAAAAAAACACACAGGGCAAAAACCACTTGCAGTGCACTTCTTATTTCCCATAGACTTTCGGCTAAGGCTAGTTTCACACTGGGTGAACAGCCTGCCGGATCCGTGTTGCCACTGGTGCACGTGTAGGGCCGGAACTACGCTCTGGCCTCATTCACTGTAATGGGGGCACGGATCTGGCCGCAGCACGGCAAACTTGCCGAGAGGCGGCTGGAACAAAACTACGACATGTCGTTCCGGCCCCACACGTACACCAGTGGCAGCACGGATCCGGCAGGCTGTTCACCCGCCGGAATCCACTGCCGCTAGTGTGAAAGTACCCTAACATCTGGAGCTGGTGCTTTTTTCAGCCAATGACACCAAAACATGCAGGTGCAAAACAACACCACAAAAAATGTAAAAAAACAAACAAAAAAACCCAGTATTTTTAAACCTCATCACAGACAATGGGGGCATATCGCTAGGATATCCCCCCAGGTCCCACACCTATATCGAGAACGGAGCCCCGAAAGTGGAGAAGGGCACCCTGCGAATGCGCAGCCGCCATCCATTCATTTTATATGGGGCTGCCGAAAATAGCCGAGCGCTGTTTTGGCTATTTCCGGCAAGTCCATAGAAGTGAATGGGAGCGGTGGCCGAGCATGCCTGGTGAGCTGCCATTCACTTCAATGGAGAATGCACTTGGTGGTGGCCGGGCCGGAGTCCTCCAGCCAGCACCTTGCAGGGCTCCGTTTCTGATATAGGTGCTGGTCTCAGCGGTGGGACCCGCACCTATAAGACAATGGCATACCTCCCAACTTTGCAAAGAGACAAAGAGTGACACATTGTGCGGCGCGCTTAGCTCGCCGAGGCAAATTTTTTCAGCACTAGGTCACGCCCCTAACTCCACCCACCATACACCTAATCCCACCCAGTCCCCTTACTGCTCCACATAGTAAATATTCCCCAGTTATGTGCCCTCATTAATATGCCTAGCTGTGGCCCTAGTAATATGCCCTGTTATCTGCCCCCAGTAATATGACCAGCTGTACCCCCCAGGAATATGCCCACATTGTGCTCTCTTGTAATATGCCCACATTGTGCCCCACTGTAATATGCCCACATTGTGCTCTCTTGTAATATGCCCACATTGTGCCCCACTGTAATATGCCCACATTGTGCCCCCAGTAATATGTTGTGCCCCCAGTAATGTGCCCACATAGTGCTCTCTTGTAATATGCCCACATTGTGCCCCACTGTAATATGCCCACATTGTGCTCCACTGTAATATGCCCACATTGTGTCCCCCAGTAATATGCCCACATTGTGCTCCACTGTAATATGCCCACATTGTGTCCCCCAGTAATATGCCCACATTGTGCCCCTCACAGAAAGTTAAAAAAAAATAAAAACCTTATACTTACCTTCTTCCTAGCAGCAGCATCACCAGCAGGACATTTGTTTCTCTTGTCTGTAGGCGGTGGAGCCAAGGCTGTCAGCTAGCCCCACCCCCCGCCCAGACAAGAGCTAAAGAGAGCTGCAGGAGGTACAGAGAGCTGCGGGGGGACAGGAGGGAGGATGTAAGAAGCAGGCAGCTGATACCGGCTGTCTGCTTCTTCATGTAACAGGCAACTGTCTCTGCGTCCTATGGACACAGAGACAGCTGCCAGAGACTGAGACATACCTCCCCCGTACCGGGACAGCCACTGCAATCCGGGACTGTCCCGATGGATCCGGGACGGTTGGGAGGTATGCAATGGGGGCATCCCCTAGTCCTATAAAACTCTCTGCCATGGGTTTATAGATTAGCAAAAAATATCCCGAATTCTCAAGCGGGGGATCGGTGTGGGTGCCAATAGTTGGCCACTATAATCTGCTACTGTGCTAGAGCTGAAGGACCATCATGTGATCATTGCAGGAGCGGCTGGAACTGAGCAGTGGAGAGAAGTGGTAAGGACCTGTGATGTCACCATCATGTGATCAGTGTAGGCGGGGGCAGGGTTCAGCAGTGGAGAAGTGGTGAGCCTGAAAAACCTCAAAAATTGTAGTCTTCTCCTCTTATACTGCCTCTTTGAATTGTCCACTGATATCCCATAATGGCCTGGACAAACTGGGAGTTGTAGTTCTCCCCTCTATTGAACTGTCTTATGATATCCCATAATAACGACCTGGACATGCTGAGAGTCGTAGTCCTCTCCTCGCTGTAATGTCCTCTGAAGCTGGTACATAGATTCCGGTTTCTCTGGGTTGTATCATCGCTCACTGGCGCACATTCACTAAGGGACTTGTGACTATTTTAGGCGTAAAATAGGGACCAGGAGCAGAGCGTGGAGCGGGCTAACTATATTCAGTGTGGGGGGGCTCGGCGTGTCCGGGGGTCTTTTATAGGATTGGATAACCCCTTTAAACGAATCTAACGGCAGTGCAAGGGGGAAACTAAGACTGGTGTAAAAGGCCGGTCTTAGTAAATATGCGCCACTGCCCGGGGTAGGGTGTCCTCCTCTTTTTTGGGGTTTATGAGAGTGGTCACCCACGTGGACATGTACTTAGAGGGAATTCTCAGGTAGCAGATTTTTTTTTTTTGAAATTTTGTAACTGGAACTCAGTTCCATTCATCTGATGGGGCTTATTCTGGCAGATGGATTCCTACCAACCCAGTCAGGTGACAGACCGCGGTCGGGTTGTATAGGACAGTCACAGAAATATCTGCCGAGTGTGACCATACCTTTAAGGGCTCATGCACACGACCGCTGCCGGCCCGTGCCCGTATTGCGACCCGCATACGCTGGGTCCGCAATACACGGGCACTGGCCGTGTGCAGCCCGCATCACGGATCCTGGACCCATTCACTTCAATGGGTCCGCACGCCGGGAGATGCGGAGCGGAGGCATGGATCAGAACACCACGGAAGCACTACGGTGTGCTTCCATGGCGTTTGTAGCTGTGCCTCCGCACCTCAAAAAAGTAGCGCAAGCACTACTTTTTGTGGTGCGGACCCTCGCATGCGGATCGCGGACCCCATTCAAATGAATGAGTCCGCGATCTGCATGCGGCGGCCCCAATGTCAGTGTCCGTGCGTTGTGGACCGCAAATTACAGTCCACAGCACGGGCACTGACTGCACACGATCCGCAAAAAATACGGATGACGTCCGTGTTCATTCCATATTTTGCATAACGGAACAGCCGGCCCTAATAGAACAGTCCTATCCTTGTCCGTAATGCGGACAATAATAGGACATGAAATTATTATGAAATGCACACGGAGTAACTTCCGTTTTTTTTTTTTTTTGCAGAACCATTGAAATGAATGGTTCTGCATACGGTCTGCCAAAAAAAAAAAAAAAAAACAGAACGGACACGGAAAGAAAATACGTTAGTGTGCAAGAGCCCTAAGGCTCCATTCACACGTCCGTATATTGTTTCCTTGTCCGTTCCGTTTTTTTTTTTTGGCGGACCGTATGCGGAACCATTCATTTCAATGGGTCTGCAAAAAAAACGGGAAGGTACTCCCTGTGCATTCCGTTTCCGTATGTCCGTATTTCCGTTCCGCAAAAAAGATAGAACATGTCCTATTATTGTCCGTTTTGCTGACAAGGATAGGCATTGTTACAACGGATCCGCAAAAAAAAAAAAAAAAAATATGGAAACACGGATGACATACGGAACGTCATCCGTATATTGCGGATCCGCAAAAACGGAACGGAAAACACATACGTGTGAATGAAGCCGCCGTGCTATAGCGGCGAGCACAGCGGTGCATGGGATTGATTAGGCGATCACCACCCGTCAGCGGTCCTCACAGTCTATGGAGCGCCTTGTACTAGAGGACTCCTTCAGGCGCTGCGTCGCCTCCTCCCATTTCATGCCTGCGATCGCTGCCTGAATTACTGATCAGCTTCGCATCCAGCAAAGTCATCATGCAGGGCCGGATCCTCCATGGACCTTGCAGAGTCTCCTCATCTACATACGTAAAGCAGGAGCTCCCTCCCCCTCCCCCGGCGTGGTGCCGTCTCTCCTCCGGTTCAGCGGGTCGTGCCTTTTGCAGATCCTTCTTTTACAAGTGAAATCGCCGTGCGTCAGCTAATTTGAATGGATTTGTCTGTCTCAGCGTCCTCCTAATTGCGGCGAGCATCTCGAGTGTGTGTGTGTGTGTCATTGTGTGCGTCTCCCTGCGCCCCAACAATACATGGCCGCCACCGCCACCTCCACGCACGACGCTGTCCCACCCGAGCCGGGTTGTCTAGCGCAGCCCATGTCTGTGCGCTGCACCCAGGCAATAAAAGGATTACTGCGGCATTCAGCCTCGTAAAAGAAATTAATCAGGGGAATCATTATAATAAGTTCTGACCTCCGGAGCGGCCGAGAAATAAAGCGAAGGAGGCTGTCACGTCACGTAGCGCGGTGATGCAGCGTCGTAATAAAGTGGGAACGGTGGCGAGATGATAAGTAGAGGCTGATGGGCCGGGCTGATCATTGTTCTCCTGCCTCCATACCTAACGACCTAAATCCTGGTCTGCTCTCATCATTAACCCCTCAGGCCGTCTTTCCTCTCCAGCTGACATTCATTACCCCCCTCCCGGCTCTTCACAGCAGCCTCCCAAATACAGAGGCATTCACTGCAGGATTATTTTACTCCAAGGCCTCTTTCACACGACCGTATATTTTGCAGGATCCGATCAGCATTTTCTGCGGATAAAATGCGGACCCATTCATTTCTATGGGTCCGCAAAAAATACTGACAGCACACCGTGTGTCCGTTCCTTAGCCCCGCAAAAAAAAAAAAAATAGAACATGTCCTATTCCTGTCCGTTTTTGCGGACAAGGATAGGCATTGTTACAATGGTCATCATCCGTTTTTTTTTGCGGATCCACAACGGTCTTTCACACGAGCGTCACGGATTAGGTCCGGATGCGTTCAGGAAAACTCGCACCATTTTGCAAGCAAGTTCAGTCAGTTTTGTCTGTGATTGCGTTCAGTTGTTCAGTTTTTTTCCGCGCGGGTGCGATGCGTTTTGATGCGTTTTTCACACGCGTGATAAAAAACTGAAGGTTTACAAACAACATCGCTTAGCAACCATCAGTGAAAAACGCATCGCACCCGCACTTGCTTCAGGATCCAATGCGTTTTTCGCTGAAGCCCCATTCACTTCTATGGGGCCAGGGCTGCGTGAAAAACGCAGAATATAGAACATGCTGCGATTTTCACGTAACGCAGAACTGATACGTGGAAAAAACGACATGTACACAGACCCATTGTAATGAATGGGTCAGGATTCAGTGCGGGTTCACGTCACGCATTGCACCCGCACGGAAAACTCGCTCGTGTGAAAGGGGCCTTAGGCTAGGGCTACACGGCGACACATAGTGCACAACTACACGACGACAGTTGTCGCGCGACATTGATGTCGCACCAAAGTCGCGCGACAATTTTTATACTGGAAGCCTATGGTGTCGCACTGCGACATGCTGCGACGCGACAGTCGCAGAAAAATGCATTCAAGATGGATTTTTTTGCGACTGTCGTGTCGCAGTCGCAGCATGTCGCAGTGCGACACCATAGACTTCCATTATAAAAATTGTCGCGCGACTTTGGTGCGACAACTGTCGTCGTGTAGCCCTAGCCTTAAGGCTGTGCAGTCAGTGCCCGTGCTGTGAACAGCAATTTGCGGTCCACAATGCACGGGCAATGACTGTGGGGCCACCGCATTCGGATCGCGGACCCATTCACTTGAATGGGGACCGCGATCCGCGTCCGACGGTCCGCACTTTTTTGTGGTGCGGAGGCACGGCCAGAAACACCACGGAAGCACTCTGTAGTAGTGCTTCTGTGGTGTTCCGATCCGTGCCGCCGCTCAGCATCTCCGGGATTGTGGACCCATTCAAGTGAATGGGTCCGTGATGCACGGTGCCCATGTATTGCAGACCCAGCGTACGCGGCAACAACCGTGTGCATGAGCCCTAAAGGCTGTATTATGCCTCATTCACACGTCAGTGTTCGGTCAGTGATTTCCATCAGTGATTCTGAGCCCAAGCCAGGTGCAGTTCTTTCCCTTATAGGGCCCTTTCACACGACCGCATGCCCTCCGAGACATACACTCCGTGAGCGGGCCATATGTCCCGGAGCGGCATCGATCGTGCGCACGGGAGCGCACAGCATCATAGAATTACAATGGTACTGTGCAAATCGGCCGCCCGCGGGGCTATTGTCCTGGTCACGGAGTGTACGGTCGTGTGAAAGGGCCCTTATACTTTATATCTGTGGAGGCTCCAGTCCTGGTTTTGGCTCACAATCACTGATGGAAATCACTGACCGAACACTGACGTGTGAATGAGGCTTTACACAGGCGATTGAGCAAGCAATTGTCAGGAGGGAGGTGTTCCCTCACAGCAATCGCCTGCTCACTAGCGGAGGAGACCGTGGCTATTACATGCAGCGATCTCCTCCATGCTGTCTAGTGGTTTGCCGGCGGCAGATTGTTATCATACAGGGCGATCTGCCGCCGGCAAACAATGCTTAAACATCACAGTTGCTCATTCATCAGGCAATCAGTAGCAGTATTAGGGCTCATGCACACCTGTATGTACATTGCGATCCGCAAAAAATACAGATGACGTCCGTGTGCATTCCGTATTTTGCGGAACGGAACAGCTGGCCCCTAATAGAACTGTCCTATCCTCGTCCGTAATGCGGACAATAATAGGACAAGTTCTATTTTTTTGCGTAACGGTAATACGGACATACGGAATGCACACGGAGTAACTTCCGTTTTTTTTTCTGACCCATTAAAATTAATGGTTCCGCATACGGTCCGCATAAAAAACGGAACGGACATGGAAAGAAAATATGGTCGTGTGCATGAGCCCTTACGCTGCAAGATGATCGCTAATGAGCGACCGTCTGCTGAAAAATCGTCAGGTGTAATACAGCCTTTAGTTTCCCCCCTTGCGCGCACCTCGTCATAAATTAGGCGCATCTGTGGCAGTCCTTACGCTTGGCGTAAAAATGTTTCACAGATATTTACACTTTGTTTCCAGGCCCCCACCCTGCTACCATCACGCCCAACTGGCAGACATGGCGTAAAACCGGCCGTGCAACAAAATATTGTTAAAAATGGAGACCTGCGACTATTTTTTGCCTAAAAGAGTTGCGTCCCTTAGTTAATGTGTCCCAATGACCTCTGCCTGGCGTCTGGTCCCCCGACATCATAGTGGTCGGGCAATCACACTGAGGCACTGTCTGTCCGATCCTATAGATCAGGGGTCGGCAACCTCCAGCTGTTGTGATTCCCAGCAAGCTCCATTGATTTCTATGGGAGTTCTGAGAAGAGCAGAGCAAGTGTGCATGCTGGGAGTTGTAGTTTTTCAATGGCTGGGTTACTGGTGGTTGCCTACCCCTCCTATAGATAGTGAACACACACACTGGGGGTCATTTAGTAAGGGACTTGTGACTATTACAGTTGTAAAAATAGTCACAAATCCCTTTTTTCACTGGCCGTGTGACAATATTTAAAGAAGAACTCCCGCAAAAATTTTATTCCGTGTCCTGCTAGAAATGTACATGATGTAATCTGTAGTGAATGTCATTTTCTTACCAGTGTCTGTATTTGTGAGTTATGTCTCCCTGATGCTTCTCATTTGTGTAATGTGACCAGGAATCAGACTCAGCAGATAACACAGCATCTTATGTGTGGACAGGAAGTCTAATTCTCTATGTATTCCTATGGGAGCCTCACTGTGAGTCTCATAGGAATGAATAGAGAAGTGACTGGCTTCCTGTCCTGGGTCAGTTGGAGGTCAGGGAGTTGGTCACATGACCTACAATTAGAAGAGGGGGGATAACTCAGAATTACAGTCTCTGATGAGAAGATTACATTCACTACAGATTATATCATGTGCCTTTCTAATAAAAGAATAAAAATTTTTGCGGGAGTTCTTCTTTAATCACATGGCCGGTTTCATGCCGTGTTCATCAGCTGGGGGTGCTGTGAAAACAGGTGTAAATGTTGGCGAAAAACTATACCAGTTAGGCGCTAGAGTAATTTTTTAATCAGGCCCATAGACTGCCATAAATGCGTCTAATTTCGCCTAGTCATAAATTAGAACAATGTTATGGCAGCATGTCACATGTCACAGTGCAACGCCATAGACTATCATTATAAAAATTGTAATGCGACATTGGTGCGACAAAATGTCGCGGAACACATGACATCGTGTAGCCCTAGCCTAAATGTGCCCCTGTCAGTATACTGCACAAAAAAAGGGAATGGAATAGTATGGCATAGTAGGCAATGGTATACGGTTTTTTATATAGAACCCCATAAGCGATGTACCCTAGGCCTCCCTCGGAGGTATATGTCAGGAGCTGTCCCCAGGGCTATGCTGTGATGTGACACAGGGCCTCAGATATACAGTGGGGGAAAAAGTATTCAGTCAGCCACCAATTGTGGAAGTTCTCCCACTTATAAAGATGAGGTCGGCCTGTAATTGACATCATAGGTAGACCTCAACTATGAGAGACACAATGAGAAAACAAATCCAGAACATCACATTGTCTGATTTTTAAAGAATTTATTTGCAAATTATGTTGGAAAATAAGTATTTGGTCAATAAGAAAAGTTCATCTCAATACTTTGTTCTATATCCTTTGTTGGCAATGACAGAGGTCAGACGTTTTCTGTAAGTCTTCACAAGGTTGGCACACACTGTTGCTGGTATGTTGGCCCATTCCTCCATGCAGAGCAGTGAGGTTTTGGGGCTGTCGCTGGGCAACACGGACTTTCAACTCCCTCCAAAGGTTTTCTATGGGGTTGAGATCTGGAGACTGGCTAGGCCACTCCAGGACCTTGAAATGCTTCTTATGAAGCCACTCCTTCGTTGCCCTGGCGGTGTGCTTTGGATCATTGTCATGCTGAAAGACCCAGCCAAGTTTCATCTTCAATGCTCTTGCTGATGGAAGGAGGTTTGCACTCAAAATCTCACGATACATGGCCCGATTCATTCTTTCATGTACACGGATCAGTCATCCTGGTCCCTTTGCAGAGAAACAGCCCCAAAGCATGATGTTGCCACCCCCATGCTTCACAGTAGGTATGGTGTTCTTTGGATGCAACTCAGCATTCACTCTCCTCCAAACACAACGAGTTGTGTTTCTACCAAGCAGTTCTACTTTGGTTTCATCTGACCATATGACATTCTCCCAATACTTTTCTGGAACATCCAAATGCTCTCTAGCAAACTTCAGACGGGCCCGGATATGTACTGGCTTAAGCAGGGGGACACGTCTGGCACTGCAGGATCTGACTCCCTGGCGGTGAGTGTGTTACTGACGGTAGCCTTTGTTACGTTGGTCCCAGACATTCACTAGGTCCCCCCGTGTGGTTCTGGGATTTTTGCTCCCAGTTCTTGTGATCACTTTGACCCCACGGAGTGAGATCTTGTGTGGAGCCCCTGATGGAGGGAGATTATCAGTGGTCTTGTATGTCTTCCATTTTCTAATTATCGCTCCCACAGTTGATTTCTTCACACCAAGCTGCTTACCTATTGCAGATTCAGTCTTCCCAGCCTGGTGCAGGTCTACAATGTTGTTTCTGGTGTCCTTCGACAGCTCTTTGGTCTTCACCATAGTGGAGTTTGGAGTGTGACTGTTTGAGGTTGTGGACAGGTGTCTTTTATACTGATAACAAACAGGAGCCATTACTACAGATGATGAGTGGAGGACAGAGGAGCCTCTTAAAGAAGAAGTTACAGGTCTGTGAGAGACGGAAATACTAATAGGTAACCAAATACTTATTTTCCACCATAATTTGCAAATAAATTGTTTAAAAATCAGACAATGTGATTTTCTGGATTTGTTTTCTCATTGTGTCTCTCATAGTTGAGGTCTACCTATGATGTCAATTATAGGCCGACCTCATCTTTTTCAGTGGGAGAACTGACCAACTGGTGGAAGACTAAATACTTTTTTTCCCCACTGTGTCGGGTCTGTACAGGTCTCCAGCCTCTGGATGCAAGAATATTACTATTCACTGACAGCAAGCAGGGGTATTGAAAAAGGTAAGAAAATGAAACACGAAATGTGCATGGAGTAAGCTTTAGTTACTTAGAGCTCCGTAGATCGCTGTTGCTTGTTATATTAATGGGGGGCATAAAAAATAAAAATATCCATGATGTATTGTGTCCGATGACGGGAGCGGTGCCTGTGGACATGAGACAATCCCTTTCTGACAGCTAGAAGCCCCCGCTAGGCATTCGGCATTACTGGGTTGTAGGTGTGCACCTACCCTCAGGCATCCAGAAGAATGTACACAGTAAGTCACACCCAATCACTTCTCTGAAATATGCAGGGTTCTGACCCGATTCCCGACAGCTGGGACCCCCACCAATCTCCTGAGCAGCAGCGCGACCACCCGCTGTAGTAGGTACCAGCCGCGGGACCCCCACCTTGTGCCGCAGTGCAGACTGGGTATACGGTATATGTGAGTGCCCGCGGCTTTGTGCCGTAAACACAAAACCTGAATTACGTGTCATGAAACAAATGTCAGATATGTCCAGTCACCAAAACAAGCGTGCGAGAAGGAATGAAACAGGGAGGTGGCGTGGCCCCGCAGGTCTGTCACTAGGTGCAAGCAGCATGGCTCGGGGGGGGCGCCCTAGTGTCACCCGCGATACTAAGGAGGCTCGTCCACGTCCCCGCCTGCCATTGGCTGCTGACCCCTGATGTTTTCATCTGCGCATGTGGAGAAGGAGGAGCGGTGGAGCGGGGACCAGGAGCCATGTGAGGGGCCCCGGCATACGGGGGGACATTTTATAGGATTGGATAACTCCTTTAAGGCTACGTTCACATCTCAGCACTCCGTGCTGCGGCTGCGGACCCAATGGCTTGAATGGCTTCATGATCTGCAAGATATGGCCAAATATAAGACACGTCCTCTCTCTTGTGGTGCGGAGGCACGGACCTGAAAGCCCACGTAAGCCCTTCATAGTGTTTCCGTGCCTTCACTCCGCAAAAGCTAGGACATGTACTCAAGTCAATGGGTGCACGTGGCCAGTGCCCGTATATTGTGGACCCGCCATCCTGGTTTCCTCAATATGGGCTCAGAGCCCTTACGGTCATGTGAATGAGGAGATCCGGCGCAAACGGCGGCTGTTGGGCAGACAAAAAAAACATTGCGTGCAATGATTATTATCCCGCATTTATGCCAGAAAGCAGCCGGATCACTACCGGACCTCACTGCAGTCAATGGGGATCCGGCGGTGAAGTAGAGGATCAGGCAGGCTCCTAGATGTGAATGAGGCCTAATTTACCTGTTTAGTTCTGCCTTAAAGGGTTTCTGTCACCAGTTTTTTCGGTATGAATCAGGCTGACATTAGAGATGTGCTAATGTCACCTGATTCCAAATATATATCTGTTTTATTTACTGGTGCCCCCATTTTTTATATAAAATGAACTTTTATTTTATGCTAATAAGGCCTCTAGGTGCAAGCGGCGTTACCCCTGCTCCTAGAGGCTATGTTGATTGACAGGCCCAGGCAGAGAAGAAACACTCCATTCACCATAGCTTGAAAGGACCTTCAATGATGTCATGACCATGTGATCAGTCACATGGTTAGGATCACACAAACAGCCTGTCTCCTCCTAAACCATGTGACTGATCACATGGTCATGACATCATTGAAGGTCCTTGCAAGCTATGGTGAATGGAGTGTTTCTTCTCTGCCTCGTCCTGTCAATCAACAGAGACTCTAGGAGCATGGGTAACGCCCCTTGCACCTAGAGGTCTTATTAGCATAAAATAAAAGTTCATTTTATATAAAAATGGGGGCACCAGTAAATAAAACAGATATATATTTGGAATCAGGTGACATTAGCACATCTCTAATGTCAGCCTGATTCATACCGAAAAAACTGGTGACAGAAACCCTTTAAGCATTTTAGCCTTAGGGACATAAAGGGGTTCAGTGGCTGCCCGATACTCCTGGTGCCGCTTATGTGAAGGGCAGCGAAGGTTTGGAGAGGTAAAGTGCTCAATTCTTGCCTTATGTTGAAGGAAACATTTGAGCCGCCCGGATTGTCTAAGATCCTGTTCAGCTTGGCATTATATATATATATATATATATATATGTATGAGGTGCCCAACTACTCCCCCCCCCACATGTTCTATATCTTTGCGGACGGAAATACGTAATATCCGTTTTTTTGTGGACCCATTGAAATGAAGTATGCGGATCCGCAAAACACAATGGCCGTGTGAATGTAGACTAAAAAAGAGATAGTTAAATAGATAGCTAGATACAAGGCACTTACTAATGTATTGTGATTCTCCATATTGCTTCCTTTGCTGGCTGGATTCATTTTTCCATCACATTATACATTGCTCGTTTCTATGGTTACGACCACCCTGCAATCCAGCAGCAGTGGTCGTGCTTGCACACTATAGGAAAAAAAACACAGCCCTCTCTGGTGGCCAGGACAATGAGAGCGCACATAGTCACTCATGCACAGCATCTCCGGTCCCGGGCACCCCATATCTGCGCTGCAGCAGTGGCTGTAACCCCTGGAAACGAGCAGTGTATAATGTGATGGAAAAATGAATGACACCAGGGATATTATAAATACCCCAATAGACACCAGGGATGTTATAAATACCCCAATAGACACCAGGGATGTTATAAATACCCCACTAGACACCAGGGATGTTATAAATACCCCACTAGACACCAGGGATGTTATAAATACCCCAATAGACACCAGATGTTGTATAATACCCAATAGACCAGGGATATTATAATACCCCACTAGACACCAGGGATGTTATAAATACCCCAATAGACACCAGGGATGTTATAAATACCCCACTAGACACCAGTGAAGTTATAAATACCCCACTAGACACCAGGGTGTTATAAATACTCCACTAGACACCAGTGATGTTTATAAATACCCCACTAGACACCAGGGATGTTATAAATACCCCACTAGACACCAGGGGTGTTAAAAATACCCCACTAGACACCAGGGATGTTATAAATACCCTCACTAGACACCAGGGATGTTATAAATACCCCAATAGACACCAGGGGTGTTATAAATACCCCACTAGACACCAGGGATGTTATAAATACCCCACTAGACACCACAGATATTATAAATACCCCACTAGACACCAGGGATGTTATAAATACCCCACTAGACACCACAGATATTATAAATACCCCACTAGACACCAGGGGTGTTATAAATACCCCACTAGACACCAGGAATGTTATAAATACCCCAATAGAGACCAGGGATGTTATAAATACCCCACTAGACACCAGGGATGTTATAAATACCCCACTAGACACCAGGGATGTTATAAATACCCCACTAGACACCAGGGATATTATAAATACCCTCACTAGACACCAGGGATGTTATAAATACCCCAATAGATACCAGGGGTGTTATAAATACCCCAATAGACACCAGGGATGCAGCAGTGGCTGTAACCCCTGGAAACGAGCAGTGTATAATGTGATGGAAAAATGAATGACACCGGGGATATTATAAATACCCCAATAGACACCAGGGATGTTATAAATACCCCAATAGACACCAGGGATATTATAAATACCCCACTAGACAACAGGGATGTTATAAATACCCCACTAGACACCAGTGATGTTATAAATACCCCACTAGACACCAGGGGTGTTATAAATACCCCACTAGACACCAGGGATATTATAAATACCCCACTAGACAACAGGGATGTTATAAATACCCCAATAGACACCAGGGATGTTATAAATACCCCACTAGACACCAGGGATATTATAAATACCCCACTAGACACCAGGGATGTTATAAATACCCCACTAGACAACAGGGATGTTATAAATACCCCACTAGACACCAGTGATGTTATAAATACCCCACTAGACACCAGGGGTGTTATAAATACCCCACTAGACACCAGGGATATTATAAATACCCCACTAGACAACAGGGATGTTATAAATACCCCAATAGACACCAGGGATGTTATAAATACCCCACTAGACACCAGGGATATTATAAATACCCCACTAGACACCAGGGATGTATAAATACCCCACTAGACAACAGGGATGTTAGAAATACCCCACTAGACACCAGGGATGGTATAAATACCCCACTAGACACCAGGGATGTTATAAATACCCCAATAGACACCAGTGATGTTATAAATACCCCACTAGACACCAGGGGTGTTATAAATACTCCACTAGACACCAGTGATGTTATAAATACCCCACTAGACACCAGGGATGTTATAAATACCCCACCAGACACCAGGGGTGTTATAAATACCTCACTAGACACCAGGGACTTTATAAATACCCCACTAGACACCAGGGATGTTATAAATACCTCACTAGACACCAGGGATGTTATAAATACCCCACTAGACACCAGGGATATTATAAATACCCTCACTAGACACCAGGGATGTTATAAATACCCCCACGAGACACCAGGGATGTTATAAATACCCTCACTAGACACCAGGGATATTATAAATACCCTCACTAGACACCAGGGATGTTATAAATACCCCCACTAGACACCAGGATGTTATAAATACCCCACTAGACACCAGGGATGTTATAAATACCCCAATAGACACCAGGGGTGTTAAAAATACCCCACTAGACACCAGGGATGTTATAAATACCCCACTAGACACCACAGATATTATAAATACCCCACTAGACACCAGGGATGTTATAAATACCCCCTAGACACCAGAAGTTATAAATACCCCTAGACACCAGGGAATGTTATAAATACCCACTAACAATTATAAATACCCCACTAGACACCAGGGTGTTATAAATACCCCACTAGACACCAGGAATGTTATAAAATACCCAATAGAGACCAGGATGTTATAAAATACCCCACTAGACACCACGGATATTATAAATACCCCACTAGACACCAGGGATATTATAAATACCCCACTAGACACCAGGGATGTTATAATACCCCACTAGACACCAGGGATGTTATAAATACCCACTAGACACCAGGGATATTATAAATACCCTCACTAGACACCAGGGATGTTATAAATACCCCAATAGATACCAGGGGTGTTATAAATACCCCACTAGACCACCAGGGATGTTATAAATACCCCAATAGACACCACGGATATTATAAATACCCCACTAGACACCAGGGATGTTATAAATACCCCCACTAGACACCAGGGATGTTATAAATACCCAAATAGACACCAAGATATTATAAATACCCCACTAGACACCAGAGATGTTATAAATACCCCAGTAGACACCAGGGGTGTTATAAATACCCCACTAGACACCAGAGATGTTATAAATACCCCAATAGATACCAGGGTGTTATAAATACCCCACTAGACACCAAGGATTTAAATCCCCAATAGGACCAGGATGTTAAATACCCCACTAGACACCAGGGATATTATAAATACCCCACTAGACACCAGGGATGTTATAAATACCCCACTAGACACCAGGGATGTTATAAATACCCTCACTAGACACCAGGGATGTTATAAATACCCCACTAGACACCAGGGGTGTTATAAATACCCTCACTAGACACCAGGGATGTTATAAATACCCCACTAGACACCAGGGATGTTATAAATACCCCAATAGATACCAGGGGTGTTATAAATACCCCACTAGACACCAGGGATGTTATAAATACCCCACTAGACACCAGGGATGTTATAAATACCCCAATAGACACCACGGATATTATAAATACCCCACTAGACACCAGGGATGTTATAAATACCCCACTAGACACCCAGGGGTGTTATAAATACCCCACTAGACACCAGGGATATTATAATACCCCACTAGACACCAGGGATGTTATAAATACCCCACTAGACACCAGGGATATTATAAATACCCCACTAGACACCAGGGGTGTTATAAATACCCCACTAGACACCAGGGATATTATAAATACCCCACTAGACACCAGGGATGTTATAAATACCCCACTAGACACCAGGGGTGTTATAAATACCCCACTAGACACCAGGGGGTGTTATAAATACCCTCACTAGACACCAGGGATGTTATAAATACCCTCACTAGACACCAGGGATGTTATAAATACCCCAATAGACACCAGGGATGTTATAAATACCCCAATAGACACCAGGGATGTTATAAATACCCCACTAGACACCAGGGACGTTATAAATACCCCACTAGACACCACGGATATTATAAATACCCCACTAGACACCAGGGATGTTATAAATACCCCACTAGACACCACGGATATTATAAATACCCCACTAGACACCAGGGATGTTATAAATACCCCAGTAGACACCAGGGGTGTTATAAATACCCCACTAGACACCAGGGATGTTATAAATACCCCAGTAGACACCAAGGGTGTTATAAATACCCCAATAGAGACCAGGGATGTTATAAATACCCCACTAGACACCACAGATATTATAAATACCCCACTAGACACCAGGGATGTTATAAATACCCCACTAGACACCAGGGATGTTATAAATACCCCGCTAGACATCAGAGATATTATAAATACCCCAATAGACGCCAGGGATGTTATAAATACCCCACTAGACACCAGGGATGTTATAAATACCCACTTGGCACTAGGGACATTATAGGTACCTCCCAATAGACACCAGGGATGTTATAAATACCCCACTAGACACCAGGGATGTTATAAATACCCACTTGGCACTAGGGACATTATAGGTACCTCCCAATAGACACCAGGGATGTTATAAATACCCCACTAGACACCAGGGATGTTATAAATACCCACTTGGCATTAGGGACATTATAGGTACCTCCCACTAGACACCGGGGATGTTATAAATACCCCACTAGACACTAGGGACATTATAGTTACCTCCCAATAGATACCAGGGATGTTATGAATACATACTTCCATTGTACTTTGCCCAAAAAGGTTAACAGATTTTCTAAAATCAGTATTGAATAATTTGATTAGTGCTGTTTCTTAAATGGGATCATTTATGGGGGGTTTCTTTCAATTTTTAAAAATTGCTTCCAAACGTCTAGGCCAATGTTCTAAACTATAACTATTTATACTATTTATTTATTTTTAACTATTTTATAAGCTTTCATTATTTGTCTTAGAAGCAGAGAAATGTAAATTTAGAGCATTTTAAAAAATAAAAGTAAAACATAATGACCCTCATTCACCAGTAACACGAAGTACAATGTGTCACGTAAAAATATTCTCTGAATGGCCGGGATAAGTAAAAGCATTCCTAAGTTATTACCACATGAAGTCACACATGCCAGATTTGCAAAGTTAGGCTTGGTCCTTAAAGGGGTTTGCCATCTCACACATTGGTGGCATATCGCTAGGATATACCACCAGTGTCAGATAGGTGCGGGTACGACCTCTGGGACTCGCACCCATCTCTCGAACGGGGCCCCCAAAGTGTAGAGGTGCGCACTTATTTCTGGAACTACCATAGAAGTGAATGGAGGTCGCACCGCTCAAGAGCAGCCACCTCTACATCCACCTCGATGGCCGAGCTTGCCTGGTCCTGTTGTAGAGAGATAAGTGCAGGTCCCAGAGGTGGCCGAGTAGTAATAAGGCCCTCTATGGTGCCTCCAGTAGTAATAAGGCCCTCTGTGGTGCCCCCAGTAGTAAGGCCCTCTGTGGTGCCCCCAGTAGTAATAAGGCCCTCTGTGGTGCCTCCAGTAGTAATAAGGCCCTCTATGGTGCCCCCAGTAGTAATAAGGCCCTCTATGGTGCTCCCAGTAGTAATAAGGCCCTCTATGGTGCTCCCAGTAGTAATAAGGCCCTCTGTGGGTTGGCCCCAGTAGTAATAAGGCCCTCTATGGTGCCCCAGTAGTAATAAGGCCCTCTTGTGCCCCAGTAGTAATAAGCCCTCTATGGTGCTCCCAGTAGTAATAAGGCCCTCTATGGTGCTCCAGTAGTAATAAGGTCCTCTATTGGTGCTCCCAGTAGTAATAAGCCCTCTATGGTGCTCCCCTCTAGTAGTAGTAATAAGGCCCTCTGGGGGTGCTCCCAGTAGTAATAAGGCCCTCTATGGTGCTCCCAGTAGTAATAAGGCCCTCTATGGTGCCCCAGTAGTAATAAGGCCCTCTATGGGTGCTCCCAGTAGTAATAAGCCCTCTACGGTGCTCCAGTAGTAATAAAGCCTCTATGGTGCTCCCGAGTTAGTAATAAGGCCCTCTGGTGCTCTGTAATAAGGTCTCCCAGTATAATAAGGCCCTCTGTGGTGCCCCCAGTAGTATAAGGCCTCTATGGTGCCCCCAGTAGTAATAAGGCCCTCTTGGTGCTCCCAGTAGTTAATAAGGCCCTCTATGGTGCCCCGAGTAGTAATAAAGCCCTCTATGGTGCCCCAGTAGTAATAAGGCCCTCTATGTGTCCCAGTAGTAATAAGCCCTCTATGGTGCCCCGACCATGGTGCCCCAGTAATAAGGCCCTCTATGGTGCCCCGAGTAGTAATTAAAGCCCTCTATGGTGCCCCGAGTAGTAATAAGGCCCTCTATGGTGCTCCCAGTAGTAATAAGGCCCTCTATGGTGCCCCGAGTAGTAATAAAGCCCTCTATGGTGCCCCCAGTAGTAATAAGGCCCTCTATGGTGCCCCCAGTAGTAATAAGGCCCTCTATGGTGGCCCCAGTAGTAATAAGGCCGTCTATGGTGTCCCCAGTAGTTATAATGCCCCTAGTGCCCCAACAATATTCAAATTTGTGGCCCAGAAACATAGATGGACAATTTGGGTGCCCATGGGCCCCCAGGAGTGTCAGGCCCCAGCCGTCCTCCCCAAAACAACCTCTTATAATCCGCCATTGCCACCCACACACTGCCTGCACTCCATAACATGCTCCTCGGGGTATCCCCCGGGACTGGCCGGGGTCACGGATCTGCCATGAACAGCAGCCAGCCTGGTGTGCTGTACCTTTAAGGCTGCTGACACTTTGCTGGAACTCCATTGGCGGTATATTTATAGTTGCGCTCTGCCGTGCAGAGGGATTTGTGAAATACAAATAATACGTGATGCATGTGTATACCGCAGACCACATGGTTGTATTACACGGAAGAGCTCCTAGCTGAAGACGGACGCAGTGCCTGATGGACCGACAATAGTCCTATTCATTACATCTGATAATTCAGCACCTATCTTCTCCTTGATGCCAGATTAAAGGAAATTTACTGACGCCGTTAGGTACAGCCTGGGAATTTTTTCCATCATATGCCAATATCAGTAGGTTATACCGCACCCCCATCTTTGCCAGCCACAATGCCTGCATATCAATACCCTCCATGATGCCCTCATATCAGTGCCATCCATGATGCTCCCATATCAGTATGCCATACTGAGCCCATATCAGTGCCAACCATAATATCTACATATCAGTGTCAGCCATGATGTTCCAATATCAGTACTTCATACTGCATCTATGTCAGTGCCAGTCCCAGTGACCCCATAACAGTGCCAACAGGGACAGCCTCACTGTTTAGTGCCCATGTTATTCCAGCCACGGTGCCTCAAACATGTCCGCCAAGGGTCTCCTCCAGATGGCCGAATGTATTAGGTACCACATGGTGCGGTGTAGTGTCATATCCAACGCATGGCACTGAAAAATCATGTAATGTATATGGGATCCTCCCGGCTCTGCCTACTGTCTGCTCTCCCTATTCAGAGCACATGCATACTCGTCCACGCCAGGCATGCACGTTTATGGAGTCATCCGAAAATGTAGCCGCCAGCTTATGGTCAACCTTAAAAGCGGTAGCGCTTGTTTTGTGTGGTACTGGCGGGTCAGTATCAGAAGTGTACATGTAAAAGGGAAAAATCTGCAACCATGAGACAGAATTGCCATAGAAATCAATAGTAGGCGGCTGGCGGTCTAGACCCGCTGTGTGAACAAGCCCTTTAAGGGTCTAGCTCAGGGGTCACCAACCTTCGGCACTCCATCTATTGTGAAACTACTACTCCCAGCATGCACACTCAGTCTGCTCTTCTAGGAACTATCATAGAAGTGTAAGGAGCACGCTGGGAGTTGTAGTTTCACAATTTGGCAGCCAGCTTTTTGAAGGAGAATCGGCCATATTGGATGTCACTCATCTTTCCCAGGAACAGATACACAGAATTTTAATATTTTACTTCAAGACTATGTGAGGTATTATGAACGGCTGTATTAAGCACACACAGCCTCGTGTTATTAGTACTAGCGAGCTCAGGCTCGCCATACTAGTATATTTATATTTCCAGTCAGAATCCATCACTCCCCTCAGCTGTTCCCGCCCACCGTGCGGCTTTTATATACGGGGAGGCCCCTGCTGACGTCATCGGAAACCCCTAGAGGAGTACGAAGAAGATGCAAGAAGGTAGAACTGCACGATGCTCTCTGGCCCCGCCTCCCTCAATACCTGGACCAATCAGCGCTCTCCATGCTACCGCACCCTCTGTCACTCATTTCCTCCCTCAAGTCCGAGTGCCAGCCATCATCTTCTTTTCTCCTCCTTTCCCGCCATCAGGTTCCAGCCAATGGGCGGTGCCCGAGCTCCTCTTCCACCAATAGGGCGTCGGCGGTTGAGGTAGGTGGGTGTGGCTGAGGGCTGCAGCGTGTGCTTACTGACTCTCAGTCGGTGTAAGTGAGTCGTGTAGTGCGGACGTGTCTGTTCGGTGCTGCGTGTGTGTCGGAGGGAACGCAAGTCATCTCGTCCTAGCTGCTCCGGCGGCGGGGGTCTCCGCCCGTATCCCAGCCCGCCAAGGGGGAGAGGCAAGTCCCGGGTCTCGCACTGCCGTGTGCTGTACGTGGCTCAGACGCTCCTTTTGTGTTGCCGCATTGTGCTCATCCCCCCCACCACCTCAGACATAACAAAGACGACGTCGTTTGGAAGGCTGCTGTGTGAGTAGACGACGGGGGCGCCAAAATGGCGGAGGAGTGGGGTGGACTTGTCTGGTGTCAGGGAGGGGGGGCGAGGATGTGAGGGTCAGTCGCTGGTCGGTGGGAGTCGGCTGCGCGCGGGTGTCGTGATGATATCGGCCGACGTGGGGGCGATTACTCGATCGGGAGAGGGGGAGGGTGGTCATTTGGGGGTATCTGAGGTGATATTGGGGGGTGTTTGTGGGATTTTTGTGTTTTCTGCCGCGCGGGGAAGTGGCGGGGGGGGTCTTAAGGGATTGTCTCAGGGGCTGCGTGCAAAAAGGAAGCGCATGCAGAACAGATGGGTAGTCGGCGAGCATATGGCTGGCAGTGGTCAGGACTGGGTGATGAATGGGGAATAGAGGGGTGCTATGGGTGGTGGACAATGGGGGTACCACTATGATTGGGGTGGTCAGTGTGATGTGCATGACTCCTGATATGGAGGATGATGGGGGTGGTTGGCATGACGTCTATGGCATCTTACGGAATGGATGCTGATGTGATGGTGGTAGAGTGGGTCGGGTATCGACCATCGTTTTTTGGGGGGGGGGTGATGGAGGGAAGGCAGGGACTAGATGTGGTGCAGGGGGGAAGGTAGTGTTTGGGGAGAGGAGGGGCTGACCAGGCTGGTATGACATAGGGGGCACTATGAGGTGGGCACTGACTGGCAGGTCTGATATAGATGGGTGGCGGGGGATGTGCTGCTGTGGGGAAGGAGATTGGTGTTGGCAGCATGCACATGGTGGCGTCTATGTGGAGCCATGATGGATACACAGACCGCGCATCATGCCAGCCTTCCGTTGGGTCGTGAGGATGGCGCTGCGGTTTATTGTCGCTTGGATCTTGGTCTGTGGCGGTGCATGGTGCTGTACTGATCAGATGGGAGCCTATGGGTGCCCGTCCTGGGGATGATGAGCGGTGTGCCACGAGGGGTGAGGCCCAGGACCGCAGCATGTCCAGTGAGACGTCTGAGGGCTATAAATGACTGAAAGCCTGCGTGTTCTGCTTCCTCCACCAGGGGGCGACTCTGGGTCTGTGTACAGAGGACAGCTGGGCACATGTGGCTCATGGATGGAAGAATTCCACTTTCTGGTGTTTCACAGGGCGCCCGGGTGGTTTTTCGCTCTCTACACCCCCCCGCCGCCCTGTACCCGGCACGTTTTTGTGGCTTTTAATAAGGGGGGGCACGCCAAATTTCATATAAAACACGTAATCGTCACAGTGCGGTTTTTTTTTCCCCCCATAGTCTGGAAACGTCCCGGGCGCCCGCTGTGCCAGTCCAGGAGCGATTCGCGTGTCTTCTCTGGCAGCCGACGTTCACGGATCTGCCAAATGTTCCGCAGGGTGGCATTGAGAGGGGCGCGAACCTGCGGTGACTGCCCGTAGAGGCGCCGAGCCATTGGAAATGAAGGGTTAAAGAGGAATATGGGGTCAGCGAGACGGCCGCGCCGGGTTATTTTCGTGTCCGTTTCGGCAACGCTTCAGTGACTGTGGCGGCTGATAGAGGGGTCACTGCAGACGCCAATAAACGACACGACGGGCGCCGCTTATCTCCAATGGAATAAATAACAGGGTTCTTTCCCATACTGGGGAAACTGTTCAGCCTGAGCTTCCTGGTCCATGGATGTAATAAAACCCTGCGTCGCACAGGGCAGATCTGTAGAAGACATGGTTCTGCGGAGGGCCGGGTGGCGATGATGCAGACCAATTAATTAGCACCTTCCGTGATCGACTCCTGGTCCTACGTAAGACAGATGGGTGGTCTAGGGGGCGTCTCCTCGGCACTCTCCTCATATTTGGCAGCTTCTGATAATGTCTGTCTTTGCAGAGTCCTCACCACCGGGGGCTCCAGCTGCTACGGACCTACAACCCCCATCATGCCCTGGCAGCGAGCAAGGGAAACTTAACGCAGATCCGCACCCGTGTAGAGGGGTCGATCCCGCCTCAAGCAGACATGTCTCTATAGAGGAGCGTGGCCCTTCTGCTGTCGCAAAACTACAAGTTCCAGCATGCTCCTGCCGTCTAATAAGCTGCGGGTACATGCTGGGAGTTGTAGCTTTA
Source organism: Rhinella marina (assembly GCA_900303285.1). Lineage (NCBI taxonomy): Eukaryota > Metazoa > Chordata > Amphibia > Anura > Bufonidae > Rhinella > Rhinella marina. The sequence goes on along the minus strand of ONZH01009719.1, from coordinate 40,525 downwards.
CAACTCATTGAGAGCCCCAGGTTGGGGGGCGGGCAGTCTTCTGGGAAGTTACTTTATAACTTGGCTCCAGCTGTTGTGCAACTACAACTCCCAGCATGCGTACTTGAATTGTAGTGAGTGCAGCTTGCTGGGAGCTGTAGTTTAACAGGCGACGCGTCCCGAGGTTGACGCCCCCCCGGTGTGGAGAACGTCTTGAAGGTTGTGTGGAGCCTCGTCCGCCCCGATGTCCGTGAATGCGGTCTTGACATTTTAAGGAGACACAATATGCGCCCCGAGCGTCTGGAGATAAGCGGGGACAGATAAGAGGCGGCTCTGCAATCGGGAGCAGCATGGGTGTGATTGTCCTGTCGCGCCGCGCTTGTTTTCGTTGGGTTAATAATACGTTGTGTCCTCGCTTTCTGGCGCTGTGTAAGGTTTATTACTGGTTACGGCAGGAGCGCTGCTCTTGGTAACTTAATGCGTTTGTCTTCCATAGGAGCCTGTGTGTGTGGAAGATCTTCCCTGAGATTCTGCAAACAACTCTCCTCATCCTCCGCTCGTAGTAAGTGTCTCTTCACTTAGTGGTCTGTATTCTGTAAAGCCTCTGTGTATTCCCCGATCTTCTGGGGGAGGGTGATGTTTCCTGCGCTCCCCGCTCTCTCAGGCCGGTGACCAGAAGCACCCGTGGATCATTCACCTGGAAACAGCTGGCATTTGGGCACTGGCTCGTCTGACCAGCTCGTTCCTCCTGGACTCAGTTTTTAGGGGTTGTCTCATCTGGACCCTTCATTTATAAGTGGTCAGGGATGTCCTCCGGGGGTCTCCTGTGCCAGAGCAGGGGGCGGCTCCATCTGTGGAGAAGGCTGCCTGCAGTACCAGAATTCCCCTCTAGTGGCCGCTGTAGGCGTAATGAGCGGCCTTGGCAAAACCCCATAGACCAGGCATGCTCAACCTGCGGCCCTCCAGCTGTGGCAAAACTACATCTCCCAGCATGCCCGGACAGCCTACAGCTACCGGCCTACAGCAGGACATGGTGGGAGTTGTAGTTTTACAACAGCTGGAGGGCCGCAGGTTGAGCATGCCTGCCATAGACTTTCATACTGGGCACCACGCCGGTGACATGTCCGCTGCCTCTCCCTGTGGTGTATTCTATGGCTGCGGTCTTCTGTGAGACCTTCAGGCTCTGACAGCTGCTGCAGATAAGGTGCGGCCTTGGCTTTGGGAAGGGGAGCAGTTGTTAGACTGTGCTACGTGGGTCATATCTAGAAATACTTGACATGTGAATCTTGGGGGGGGGGGGGGGTCCCTGGTATATTTGAGGCAACACTTTTGCAATGAAGACATATCTACAAGCTAAATTAGTGTCCTGGTTCTGTCCCCTGTATGTCCGATGTTTCCTCCCTGCGTTCACTTACCCAACCCAGCAATGGAGCAGAAGTAAAACGTATTGCCCTGTGGCGGGGTAGATGATCACTGGCCAACTGGTAGGACATGAGGCGCCACCAGTAGCCAACTTGTAAAAGGTTGTCCCATAACAAGCTTGCGGTTTCCAATAACCAGCTGAATAGCGAGTTCAGCTCTGAAGTATAATGCATATAGTGACTCCTGCAGCAGAATAGTGAGTGCAGCTCTGGAGTATAATACAGGATGTAACTCAGGATCAGTACAGGATAAGTAATGTATGTACACAGTGACTGCACCAGCAGAATAGTGAGTGCAGCTCTGGAGTATAATACAGGATGTAACTCAGGATCAGTACAGGATAAGTAATGTATGTACACAGTGACTGCACCAGCAGAATAGTGAGTGCAGCTCTGGAGTATAATACAGAATAAGTAACGTATGTACATATACATTGAGGCAGCCCTTGTTAGACACTTACAGCGTTACACCTGTATTGTTCCATATCCTGCTGACCTCAGTCCTGGGTATATTTGGGTGGGGGTCCTTGCTATATGAGCACCTTTTGTTTGGTGGCAGCCGTTGTGCTGAGCTTAGTGAGCGGGTTGTCACATGAGGATTTGCTGGAGATGTTGTAATGTGCGTAGTAAACTCTGGGTGTAATCCTGCTGCCTTGTAATTCAGGTTCATTGATGTGTGCTGCGCTTTGTGTGTTTTTCCAGTAACGTTTCCCCGTGCCCGGGGCGCTGAGGTGTGTTCTTGTGTAAAGCACTGACACATCAGGGGAAGCTCGGTGCCGCCGCTGAGCCGACATAGTGTGTGACTTCCTGAGCACGTGAGGCACAGGCATGGCGGTGTGAGGTGGCCGCATGTATTCTAGGAGGCCCCTGTAACACTTCTGTTGTAGATCTGTTCATCTTGTGTTGCTGGGCTTGAATAGAATCCAGGGAAATGCAGTGAAGACTGACACAGCAGCAGTGGTTTGAGGTTTCTGCAAAGCAATGTGCAGTCGTCTACTTCAATAGAAAATCTGTCAGAAGCTCAGGAGCCGGTCTGAGCAGATTTACTAAGGTCCCTTTATACTGGCCTATTTTTGAGAAGGAAACTTTCCTTCCTGGCAAGCGCCTGCTCGTCAGTGGAGGAGACACACTTGCAAGCGGCGATCTCCTCCACAGCAAGGACAGTTTACACGGCGTGATCTGCCGCCGACAAACGACGACTTGGGTGCCCACACAAACGATCCACTTGGCTCCGACTACAGGCGGGCATCGATTCCCGCTATAACTTATGCTACGTCCGGGGCGTCTTGATAACTCTGCCCCTTCTGGCTGTTTCACCCAGTTAGATGCCGCCCTGGTCCTGCCCGTCTGTGGGTGCTGTACTGGCCGCTCCAGAAGCCTCGTCCAGACGGCAGGCATCTCCTTCATGTGGCTCCTGCCATTACCTGATTTCTAGGAAACGATTACATAAGCAGCCATACTGCAGTCTGCGGCGTGGACCTCGTGTCGGAACGGTGCGCGTTCCTTCCAAGACATAAACGGAGGAGGAGGAGGAGGCGGCGGGTGGTTTGGCCCTACGAGGCTCCTTTCCAGACCACGGTGTTGGCGGCTCTGCTGACTTCTATTTCCTGCTGACTCGCACATGTTTTTCGGATTTGATGCTAAATTTATGCGTTCGCCGCCTGTCGCTCCATAGTCCATTAGCGAGCGGCTTCCTGTTCCTCGTTCTCCACCGTTTGCAGTAAATTTTCTGCCCCTCTAGACCTTCAGCTGAAGAAATGGAGACCATTGGAGGTGCTGTAGAGCCCCCTGGTCACTGCTGCCGGCTGTATGGATGACTGACGGTCCAGAGGGGGGACTGTTTGCTGCCAAGGTTGTCCTGGGTGACACCCTAGATTGTCCCAGCACTGGTCATAGGTGATGTAATATGTGATTTCTAGCGGTTCTTCAAACTTTGGGTTGTAAAGAAAAAGCCTCTTAAGGGCGCCTTCACGTGACCGTATGTTATGCGATTCGCAAAACGCAGATCTGTTTAAAATATGGATGAGGTCCTTGTTGCTTCATTTTTATTGCGGACTCGTATGCCTATTCATATCTGCAAAACGGGCCAGAATAGGACATGTTCTTCCTAGTTTTGGACATGCGTATGCGGTAAGTAGGCGGTGTGCTGTCCGCATTTGGTGCGGCCCCCAATGAAATGAATGGGTGCACATCTTGCCTTATGTGTGGATGTTAGGCGAAAATAGCGGTCTATTGAAAGCTTTAATTGGCCCCCTGGTTGCGGTACTTTAGGTGGACATAGATTTCAGTAGCTCAGTGATAACATGATTGCAGGGGGGTCCTGTGACCTGGTGATCAGGGTGAGGAGGGGTCTCCTTAAATGGACGAAAATCTTGTGTTGTGAGAATGATGCTGGAAATAATCCCCTCCTGTGAGCGCCGCGGCCTTCTCTCAAGCTCACCAAGCACAGCGCCATCCATTGTATAGTGGTCGTGCTTGGTATCGCGCTCAGCCCCATTCCCTTCTATGACACATGAATGTCTCGTCACTGCCCTAGGAAAAGCAGGAGAAGGCCGCAGCACTACTGCGAGCCCCGGTGTCTTCTCATACAGCTGATCGGCGGGGGTCCTGGGTGTTGGACCCCCCCACAGATGAGGTACTGATGACCTATCCAGGGGACTGGTCATCAGTAGGGATGAGCGCATCGACTTTGGATGAAACGTCCGTAGTCAATTCGCTTATCCCTAGTCATCAGTATTAGGCCCCATTCACACAGCTGCATTACTGTGGACCCACAATAATACGGGGGCCGCCCGGCGTGTGTTCCACACCGCTATGAGCACCCGCTGGGCAGCCCCATTCAAAATGCCTATACTTGTCCGTGCACGTGGACAAGTATAGGACATGCTCCATATTTTTCAGCGGAGCTGCGGCACGGAGCTGAAGGGAAGGGGTTAGGTCAATGTTTGCCTCAGGCAGCATGAAGGCCATGTGCTTCCCTGTACACAGAGCACTGAGGGAAGGGGGGCCCCACAGAGGATGACTATGAGGCCGTGTCGGGCCGCCTGCGGGACAATTGTCCTGCACTCATATGATCAATAGTCCCGCGGGCGGCCCGATATGCACAGCATCATTGTAATCTATGATGCTGTGCGCACGATCAACGCCGTTCACGGACCGTATGTCTTGGAGGGCATACGGTCGTGTGCAAGGGCCCTAATGCTGTAGAGACTCCCCCCTCCACTGTAGGTGTGTGCCACATTACGTCAGGCTCTACTCCTCGCCTGTGGTGCCCATCTGCCCGGCACGTTGGTAGTTTTGAGCTGTCCACCTCGCCGGCACACCCTGTCTGCGTTACTCAGTACAATGCTACAAAAACCCCTCCGGCCGGTTCCACAGCGTAGCTCCCAGCCCGGGCTGACGTGGTCGACGTGGCCCAGTATCTACTATGTGTCATGTGTAGTCTATAGGCCGGGACGCACACACTGTATGAGAGGTGATGAAGGGGTTAAAGTGAGGCATCCGGCCGGTGCGGGAGACATTCTAGTGCTGACATGGCCGATCGTTACAGGATTTTATTTTTTTCTGTAACCACATAGTGAATTGGAGGGTAAGCGTCCAGCCCTGCGCTCATTAACCCCTTCTGTGCCGGGAGGGGCTGGTAGCATTTTCCTTTCCCTTCTTGCAGCGCCGGGTGCATTATGGCACAGGAAGGGGCCGTCTGAACCTTCTCCCTCTTTGTACACGAGGCAGAAGGATTTCGTGGAGGAAAAATGCTAGTTTTGTTCCGCCGAAGAGCAGTGAGCTTAATTCATGGAATTGGGAAGGGGGGGGTGACATATGATTAATGGTGCGCCCAGAGGCTGGAGCGAGGTGGAGCTTCTCCCGGACGGTTTTGGGCAGAGGGGGGGTTGGATCCGGCTTTTTCTCCCCTGCATCTCTTTTGTGCGGCGCTCTCTCCAGGTTGCAGGATGGATGGGGGGAGGGCGGCATGTGGCAGCTTCTTACATTACACTGAGCCTATTGTCTGCCGGCTGCGTCTCTGCAGCAGGAGGGGGGTTGTGGAGCCGAGCTGCGTCAGCAGTGCCAGCCTGCGTCTCCAGGAGGAGGAGGGTGGTGCCGAGAGAGTGCCGTGGAAGTTAATAACCACCGTGGCGTCTTTTTGTGCGCCTCACCACGATGATTAACACATTAGACGCTGCATCACATGATGTCACCTTGACGTTTTGTCATTTGGATAGTCGTAGGGTTCGTCATACAGCTGGGATCGGTATGGTTGACGTCACGCCGTGTAATTATCACACGTTATAGCCCGAAGGATATCCGCCCCCTATTATAAGTGGTCAGACGTGAGGACCAGTTCATGTCATACAGTAGCTGGGGTGTACTTATAGGCTGTGACTTGTAATGTGTGACGGGCAGGTTGTACAAGTCTGTCACAGCGCCCCCCCAAGGCAGAGCAGATCCATTATACAGATCGGGGTCACTTGATCTGTCACTAGATGTCTAATGTGCAGTATTGGCTGTCTAATGCAGGGACGCCCAACCTGCGGCTCTCCAGCTGTAGTTACTACAACTCCCAGCATGCCTGGACATCCTACAGCAGGGCATGGTGGGACTTGTAGTTTTGCCACAGCTGGAGGGCTGCAGGTTGGGTCACCCTCATCTAATGTCTGCGGGGGCAAGCAAGAATCTGACATTCAGGATTTCCGCGGGCTGTCTGTCTTGCGGGCTGTCTGTCTTGCGGGCTGTCTGTCTTGCGGGCTGTCTGTCTTGCGGGCTGTCTGTCTTGCGGGCTGTCTGTCTTGCGGGCGGGATGGGCATGCAGGTCACGCCTGGCCATATTGTGCCTTCTGCTGGAGGCCTGTCACGCGGCATGTGGCTGTAGGTGTGATCGAGGTCCTGATGTGGTGCGGAGGTATGAGTTACAGGACAAGGCCCATGTTCTCACTGAACGCGTCTCCCGTTTTTCTTGCAGACCACTTACCACTCCCTCGAAGCCTGTGAAAATGTGCAGCTCCAATGGCCGTGTTTGGTTCCTGACAGATAGAAGGATAAAGGATGACTACCCCCAGCAGGAGATCCTCCGTGCGCTCAAGACAAAATGTTGCGAAGAAGACCTCGAGTTCCGGTATCTGCTCATGGATGAGGTGGTCTTGACCATTGAGCAAGGAAACCTAGGTAAGCCGACGCTCGTAACAAGCAATGGCTGAAAATGTGTGCGGCCTAAGCCAAACCTGCGGAGGCGTGCAAAGTGCTTGACCTGTTTACCATGGCTTAGTAGATTCTTTCATCTTGGGCTCATTTTACGTCTGTTCTGGTAGAGGAGAGATCAGCAACCGTCCACTGTGAGACTACAACTCCCAGCATGCAAACATGCTCGACTGCTCTTCTAACTCCCATGGAAATGAATGAAGCATTCTGGGAGTTGTAGTTTCTGAACAGCTGGAGTGCCGGAGGTTGCTGATCCCTGCTGTAGAGAAACGGCCTGCTGCATTTCACAACTGAATCCCATTGACTACAGTGGTATCAGACTGGGACCTGATCCTACACACGTGCTGGAAACCATTGTAGTCAGTGGAGTCTTAGTCGACAGCAATGTCTGCCTACACAGCACCCTTATGTTATATCGTTGCCCTGTGGTAACTCGTCACGCCTGTCCTCACCAGTGTATGAATAATCTTACCATACACATTGACCAAGTGACACTGCCATACAGTAGCATAAATAACGCTATATAGTTCTGCCGCCACCATGTGCAGGGCCATATGTTGCCTTAAAGGGGTATTCCCATCTTAGACAATGGGGACATATTGCTAGGATATGCCCCCATTGTCTCATAGGTGTGGGTCCCACGACTGGGACCCGCACCAATATCGAGAACGGAGCGGGGAGCCCCCAGGGTCCTCCAGGCGCAGCTCCCCGCTGCTCCTATAGAAATGAATGGGAGCACACTGCGCATGCACTGCCACCGCTCCCATTCATTTATATCTAACCGACGGAAATAGCCGAGCCAGCGCTCAGCTATTTTCGGCGGCCCCATAGAAATGAACGGAGGTCGGCTGCGCATGCGCAGTGCACCCCACCCTCCTTCTCTTTTGGGGCCCCGTTCTGGATATAGGTGCGGGTCCCAACGGTGGTAACTGCACCTATAAGACAATGGGGGCCTATCCTAGCGATATGCCCCCATTGTCTAAGATGAGAATAACCCTTTAAAGTCTCCGTGCTGCTCTAACTTGAGACCGACCCTGAGTGCGTGAACAGATCCAAGTGTCCCCTTTATGAGCGTAGCACTGGGAGTGCCCCAGCATTGCCCTGTGAATGGCTCCAGAGCGTGCAGGCGGCCTGTCTGATGTCCACGTGAAGCTCTGATGGCTTCTAGGAGCCGTCTCCTTACTCTGCCGCACTGTCTGCTATTCATGCTGCTTTCATAACCACTACGGGGGAGGGGTTGCTCTTTTGCTGGTGCTTTATTATGGTATCCTTGTGGTATTTTTTTCCCACTTGGCAGAATACGCAGTTTGCAGACGTTTGTACAGTAAAGTGGAAAAGCAGAGAGGGCATCACAAGACCGGAGCAGCCCCCCCTTCCTCAGAAGATTCCTCCTGCAGTCTTGGGATGAGGCCGCCCATAAGGGCACGTGTTCAGCCGGTTCTATGGACGTGCCGTATCTAGGGTTATGTAAGGCGCTGGGCAATGTTTGTAGTTCATACATTGGATTCACTTATAAATTAATGGAGGTTACGTAGAGGGGAGCAGGAGGGTAGACTGGAGCGTACACTGACTGAGGATTACTACAGGGAGGCTCCCCAGAGGATGACTTGTATGACGCAGACAGTGTCCCCCACCCCAAGTAAGACCTCCGTTCTGTTAGCGCATACCCCTCCAATCTGAAGGTGGTAGGAGGGAGAGGATAATCGGTGGGGGGTCCCCACTGACCATGAAGTGACGGTGTATCCTAGTGCAGGGATCGGCAACCTTCAGCGCTCCTGCTGTTCTGAAACTACAACTCCCACAATCCTCTTTTCACTTATATGAACAGCAGAGTACACGTGCACGATGGGAGTCATAGTTTCCCAGCAGCTGGCGTGCCGAAGGCTGCTGATCCCTGTCCTAGTAAGATGCAAAGGAGCGTTAGGCCGGCACCTCCAAACTATATATAGGGAGTACAGGCGCACACCGTCATGGCTGCCATGTAGAACTACAAGTATCAGCACGCTGCTTTATACGCAGACGTATGCAAACATTGAGAAAGTGAATAAATGTAAACTGCGTTACGGCCATACGTATGAATACTAGAACTGTATCAGGACTGTCGGGGCCCATCTACCAGCGACAAGGTGGCTTCCATCAGACAGGGCCTACACTAAGTCTTGCTTCTCCTGGGCCTAAGCCTTCAAGTATCCCAGTGAGAGGCCGTATATGAGCTGAGAATATATCTTAAGATGGGAGCTTGTTTCCGCAGCGTCAGCTCTTCGTCTCCCATTTCTGTTTTTTTTGTTCACTCAAGAATTTCCTCTCCTTCTCGGAAGTCTCCTCCATCAGCATTCCCAGCACTTTCCAGCGCCTGCTTCTCCCGTCCGTCCATCTCCTGCAATGCGGCAGCTATAAATGTGTAAGGCAGACCCAGCCGTCTCGCCATCTCTCCGCTTACAGAGATTATACCGTTTTATGTAGCACTTTAGCTGAAAGGAAAAGAAGCCAGTCCCCTCGTGCAGTCGCCGACCCGCTCCCCGATGGCCCCGCAGCTGCGTGAGAGGCACCTATTGTGGTCGAGAAGTTAAGGTCACTGAGCAACAATGGCCGGCTTATGCTCGGCAGGGCCTGAGGTGATGGAGCTGCGGTTTGCTGCACGGTTGTGTGCGATGGGGCTTACGGGCCGGTGTCCGCCCTATTATGAAGGGTTGACATGGTCTTCCTGTTGGCTCGCTGACCAAGCAGTCGCTTTCTTGCTGCATTTCCCATGCATGAGATAATGTATCATGAGTCTTGTGACATCTGCCTCTGTAAACACGCACACGTCCGACCCCCGGGGCTGAGCAGCATCCTGGATGCCTCAGAAGAGGGGTTTACATGAAGTTCAATGGCTGTGGAATGATCAGTGTTTTCTATCTGAGCTTTAAGGGGTTTAGGATGGACAATAAATGAGGGGGCTACCCGGGGTAATTTGCAGGCCTCTCTGTAGGGGCCACAGAGCTTGGAGGAGCGACTGCCCCCCCCTAACCTGATGGCGTCATAAGCGTTTGGTGCTGAGATTTAACCCAGAGCGCCCTGCATGTATGGCACGAGATTAAAGCAATCGAGTGGGGACTAATATATATATATCCACAAAACATCTCTTTACCTATCCTGTTCACATGAAACAATACATGCAAAATAGGAAACCCATTTTTAGTTATTTTGCTGTCAATTTGGGTTTTTAAAGAATGAGGTATCATTGAGGAAAATTTTTTCCTAAAATTATTTTCCCAAATAACACAAAATCTCTAAAAACGATGAAAATAAAATGCCATGTGTTTCACAAGTCTAAATAAATAAATTTATATATTTATACATTTTCAAGTAATAAGTTGGGGGCCATTAAACCACCACATGTGCTAAATCCTGTCTGGTCATTAAGGCCTTCTTCAGGCCTGGTCATTAAAGGGTTAAAGGAGTTGTCCCATCATAGACAATGGGGGCATATCGCGAGGATCCGCCCCTATGTCGAGAACGGAGCGGGGGGCGCTGTGACCTGAGGTCCGACCACCAGACGCAGCTCCCATAGAAATGAATAGGAGTGCACTGTACAAGCGCGGCCCCCGCTCCCATTCATTTCTATGCAGCCGACAAATAGCCGAGCCAGCGCTCCGCTATTTTCAGCGGCCCCATAGAAATGAATGAATGGAGGGCGGCTGCGCATGCACAGTGCGCCCTCCTTTTCTTTTGGGGAACCGTTCTCGATATAGGTACGGGTCTCAGCGGTGGGACCTGCACCTATCAGACGATGGGGGCTTATCCTAGCGATATACCCGCATTGTCTGAGATGGGAATACCCCTTTAATCACGTCCGTTGCCCCGTGCTGCTGTGCTCGGTTTTGCAGCGCTGTCCCCTTCGAGCCCCGCAGCCCTTTCAGACCATTGACAGACAAGCAGGAGGTGCAAAGAGTCTGACCTGAAAGGATGGCCTTTCCCCTGCCTTAAAGGTGGCCGCACCTGCTGGGTATCTAATGTGTGGGGCGGAGGATTGGTGCTGATTTTTGGCACGGCTGATCCCGTGCTTCCGTAGGAGATAAGATCCTATAAGTGGAGTCTTGTGGCAGCTCATTCCTCTGCACAGCGAAAAAAACGCATGGATGCTAGCACAAACCGAGCATGCATGTGTATCGGGGGCTGGTGGGGAGATCTGTCGACTGAATAGCTTTACATAGAGAGATTAACTGCGTTTTTACTGAGAAGCAGTTTAAAAAAAAAATGAGAGCGCTTGTGTTTGTAGAGGCGAGATGTGAAGGTGAACTGGTATTTCTTTCCGTGAATGTCATGGTTTCCTGTCCTCGTAGTTGTCGCCTCCTCTATCTGCGGGGGGGCTCTGTGACTTCCCTGCCTCTTCCACAGGAGCTGTGTGCACTGTACAACTGTATTATCTGCATGTAATGTGTAAGTAGATCTGACGTCTGTACTTTGTCATTCCAGGTCTCCGTGTGAATGGAGAGCTCATCACTTCGTACCCGCAGGTGGTGGTGGTCCGCGTGCCCACTCCCTGGGTGCAGAGTGACAGCGATATCACTGTCCTCAGGCACTTGGAGAAGATGGGCTGTCGACTGATGAACAGACCACAGGCCATCCTCAACTGCATCAACAAGTTCTGGACGTTTCAGGAGCTGGCGGGTCATGGCGTCCCCCTGCCAGATACCTTTTCCTATGGTGAGGCGTCTGCTTTTCTTACTCGCAGGTCCATAAATGGAAGACTATTTCGTATTCGTTCTCATGTTGACGGGAATGTGTTTACTTCTCAGGCGGTCATGAAAACTTTTCCAAGATGATCGATGAGGCAGAAGTCTTGGAATTTCCCATGGTGGTGAAGAACACCCGGGGTCATAGAGGTAAGTTATATAATGGCAGCCGAGGCCTGGTCGTAGCCCCCTGCCCTATACACTGTATTGCGTGTGGAAGCATCGCTCGTGATCTCTCCATGCTTTGTAGGTAAGGCTGTGTTTTTAGCCCGGGACAAGCACCACCTGGCTGACCTGAGTCATCTCATCCGGCATGAAGCGCCCTACCTGTTCCAGAAGTACGTGGAGGAGTCGCACGGACGGGACGTGAGAGTCATCGTGGTCGGCGGTCGTGTGATTGGCACTATGCTGAGGTGCTCTACGGACGGCAGAATGCAAAGCAACTGCTCGCTAGGTATACAATCAATTGTTATAACCTTCCTATTCATTAGTTTTTTTAAAAAAAAGTTTTCCCTCCTTGAATCAATAATGGGAACAGTTGACATGGGGGGGGGGGGGTCCATAAAGAAATCACTTTCCAGATAGAGCCTTCTGCTTCCAGCTCTGTCCATTGGCTGTGCTGGTGAACTGACCCGCCACCTATCTGGTATTGATGAGGCCAAGCTGGGAAGACTCCTCAAAGGGCGCATTGTCCTCTTTCTTTCCTTTCCAAAAGCCTGTAGTTTCCGCTTTCCTTTGTTCAAGTCATAATCTTAAAGGGTTTCTCTGGGAATTTAGAAAATGAAAATCCTTTCTAAATATTACTTTATTATAAATATATTCCTTAAATACCTCTAATTAGTTATAACGGCTCACTTTGTCTGGGGAGCAATCAGGAGAAATAAAATGGCCGCCGTCCTATTAGTGCACACAGAACCTGTCCTAATCACACAGGAGGACAAGTTACTTCACAACACTGAGGTAAAGAGCTGCCTCATCCTCCTCTCTGCTCTGCTTGTCAGGGATGAATATAGATAAGATCTTCAGCTGAATCTCTGTAGGAGAGGAGTTCATGAGGAGACGAAGTACAGAGAGGATGGACTGTGGTAATGGAGACTGCAGACAAGAGCTGCTGCTCATCAGTCACATCCTCGCCCTCCTTTCATATCTCCTCATCTCCATTCCTACAGAGATTTACAAGATCATATTAAACTGTATTCAGGATCATAGAGGATGAGGCAGCTCTTTACCTCAGTGCTGTGAAGTAACTTGTCCTGCTGTGTGATTAGGACAGGTTCTGTGTGAGCTAATAGGACGGCGGCCATTTTATTTCCCCTGATGACTGCAAAACGATCCATTATAACTAATGAAAGGTATTTAGAAATGTATTAATAATGAAGTAATTAAGTATTTTCATTTTCCTAATTCCCGGAGAACCCCTTTAACTCCTGCCTACATGATGGGGGGATAAGTTTCATATCAGCCACCATATGAATGGAGTAGCAGGATGCACATGTTCACTGCCCTCCATTGGATCTGTATGGGACAGCTGGAGATTGAGGCCTGTACTTTAGGCTTCCAAAATGCAACTGCAGAAATACATTCTATAGTAGGGAGAGGAGGGAGATGCAGCTGCAGAGACTAGAAACTGCTCGAGGAAGGGGCTAGCTGATGTTTCCTTCCCTTTGCACTAGATTGTACGTTCTTACGGTCATGCTGGCAATGTTTGAGTCTTATGATTTGCTTTACCAACCTGGATTGTTTCTTGTGTTATTTCTGATCCTCTCCTTCGTCTTTTATTAAACAGGAGGAATCGGGATGATGTGCACGCTGAGCGAGCAGGGCAAGCAGCTGGCCATTCAAGTCTCCAACATCTTGGGAATGGATGTGTGTGGCATCGATTTGCTCACCAAACAAGATGGCTCTTTTTGTGTCTGCGAAGCGAACGCCAACGTGGGCTTTATCGCGTTCGACAAGGCCTGCAACATGGACGTGGCCTCTCTCGTGGCCGACTACGCCCTTTCCCTTCTTCCAAGTCGACTGACCAGGCGAATGTCCCTCCTTTCTGTCGTGTCCAGCACCAGCGAGACGAGCGAGCCCGAGCTGCCCGGCGTCACCTCCGGCACAGGCGTTGACGTGCCCGCTCCTCTACTCCATCACCACGAAGCCGGAGACAGCATGAGCGCTAGCTCCAGCTCTGTGGACAGTGACCCTGACACTGCCACGGAGAGGGAGCTCCTCACCAAGAGCGCCATCTTTAACATGAACCAGCTTCTTGCCAGCGAAATCAAGCTTTTGGTGGAATAGAAAATTGGGAGGGGGAAGGGGGGGGATTGTGAAAAGTGGGCGGGAGGGGGGGTGGGGTTGGATTTATGTGGGAGGGGGTGGGGCGAGTCTAGCACGTGTAAATATGTTGGGGCCATTACTGCTGGTGTTGGGGTTTGGGAGGGTTGGGTAAATGCAGAATCCCTGTTGTAAATGAGGCTGCACCACTGAGCTATGAATCGGGGAAGGTAGTAGCTGGGAGATTCTTCCATATTACATCGGACATATTTAAAGGAGAAGTATACGTAGCGTTTTTGCTGCTTTGCTCAATTTTTGCTGAACGTTGCATCTTAATCCGTTCTGAAACTTGAATTTTTTTATGTTTTTTCTTTTTCTTTCTAGAAGGGACACGGTGTAAGTCTGGAGTCGGCTGGTATATTCATGTGGCGGACGCAAAGTTTGAGCAAAGTTTTTATTTTTACTGGTCTTAAACTTTTCTCTCACCAATGAGCTAAATAACGGTTCTCATTAGTATTCACGACCCATGTGTCTTTGGAGTGGGCGGCCGTCATGACATGGCGTTCCATCTCAGCCACATAGCGATCCACAGGCCGCCGTTGCCGAGCTCAGTGGCGTGAGGCGGTTTACAGACGGTAAACGTAGCCGCTATACTTCTCCTTCAGATGGCGTAGCGGAGAGCACGGTCCGCCGGCGTCTTTGTTCCGTAATTCGTTGGCGTTGGGAACACCCGTCCATTGTCTTGGTTGCAGTGCACGGCTGCGTGACCCTGCTTCACTTACATCACCCAAGTTGCTCTTTTGTAATTTGGAAACGCAAAGTGGGGGGGGGGGGGGCGATTTCTGTTAAATGGAACCGTCTGCATTTAGGCGCGCCGGCTCGTTGGACCTGGTGTGTTCGGAGGATCTCGTGCTCCTCTGCCATATCCTCCTACGAGCTAGTAACGTGTGTGTATATCTCGATCCTGCACCTTCCGCATGCATGTGCATGAACAGGTATTCCCTCCATTTTCTTGCAGCCTATGGGGCACATGAGAGCGGACAGTGTGCGGTGCGTTCCTAAGACGTCTCACTTGGTTCCACCTTGTGCAATGCTCCCTATGTACCATGGGGTATCTATTCTCCTGTGAGCGCCACTGCCCTGTGGTGGCCATAGAAGAGGCTTTCTCTCTCCCACCGTGCCTCTTCGCATCCTCCTAGTTGGCCCCGTCGGCACCCGGAGCCTACAGCTGCTGCACGGCTTGACCCGACATTCCCTCGAAGGAAGCAGATCTCCTTGCTGCCTGCCTGAATGTTGGATGAAGCCGCCCAGTCATGGCTGACTTCTCAACTTCCTCTTTCGCCTGCACCAAAAGCTGCCCTATGCCCCCCCCGGTCACTGTGGCACATTGTCCGAGCGCCACCTCTAAGATCTCCTCTCTAATATGTCTGTATATATCTGTATGCACAAGACTCTATGGTTTACTGTCACGCCACCCCCTTGCCTCCTGGAATATCCCTGCATTGCAGAGCGTTGGATCATGTCGAGCAGCAGCGCCTCCAGCAGTGAAGGGGTTCTGCGCCTTCCCCCGCGTTCATTCGTTAACCCTGTCACTGTAGGGTTGATAGCAGTGTTATATGATGCTGTTTTTTTTTATTAATTGCCATTGAAAAGTGTACATTTTTTTTCTTTTTCCTTTTTTTTTTAAACCCAGGTTGCTGCTTTTATTTTTATGTTGCACTGAATGAAGGTCGTCGGTGGGATAAGGACGCTTTATAATTATTTTTTGTAGGGCGTTACCCGTTGTACCTGTTGTACCTCTAGCTGCGGGGTTTTTATAGCATTTAATGAATCCTCCCTCCCTCCTTCCTTCCCCCGGTAGACCGGCTTTCATTTCCGTGGTTTTGCCCAGCACGCTGCGTTGCAATCGCCACATTTGAGAATAGGCACCTGGGACACGGCTCCTAGTTCGGTTTTGATGAAATGTTTTTAGGTATTCGGATGCAGGACCTTAGATTTAGATTTCAGATGCGAGAACATCCCACTTCCCTGACTGTTTTTTTTTTTTTTTTTTTTCCCGTCCTCTCGCCTCCCTCTTTTAAGATGGCGGTAAGCTTATCGAACCGTCTTTAGCCGGCGATTAACGCTGACATCCCCCCCCCCCCCATTAGCATGCAGGTTTGGTTCAGCCCGGCGCATGCATATTAATGTCCTCGCGCTCGGGAGGGGAGCGCAGCTGTCTGACACTTTCACTGCAGGGTGGGGAAACAATAAGAATCTGCCAAGAAAAAAAATCCGCCAGTCTTAAATCTACGGGAAGCTTTTATTTCTATTCCGTCAAGGCCTAAGCTGGGGGATTCGTATTGTCTTAAGGGGCGGGCGGGGGGAGGGAAGACCCGCAGCTAGCCTCTTACATTCCTACCTCCTTCCCTGTCCCTTCTCTGGTCAGTAATTTCTTTAGCCCTTGGAAAACCACCGACACTACAGAGAGCAGCAGGGGCCGCGCCCTCGTCCCACTCCTTCATTGCAGTGCCTTTTTTTTTTTTTTTTTTTTTTTCTTTTTTTATTTGATATAAAAAAAAAATTTTTTAATTCTTATTTAAGCCAACAGCCAAAAAACATTAAAGAGATGAAATAATAAAAAGCTGGAATGTAATAAACTGTCAACTATGAAACCCAATCTCGCCTTTTTGGATGTTTTCGTGTGCGCTTTGGCTGTGGCTTTGTAATGGTAATTGCCCGGTGTCGGCCATTCCCTGGGTAAAATGCTTTTTTCAAAGAAGAAGCGAACGACACGTGGAAGACCACCTCTTGTTTCTCTAGGGTCCACTCTTTTATGTGGGTGCTTTTATAGTTGTATAAGTCGTACAGCGGCTTCGTTAGATCTATAAGAGGCGGGTGGGAAAGTGTCGTCACTGTGGTGGCCTCGCATGTGGCCTTTGACTTTCTTAAGGAAGCTCCTACGTTGACCTACGTCCTATTCAAAGTCTATGTAAATGTTTCAGACAACTGCACAGTTGCCATGGATTTTCTATCCTTGCAATTCAAAGAGGGAAATCTGTGGCAAATCCACATTCGAGACGTGGATTTGTCGGGTGAGCGTCCGCCAACCTAGTGCACCCTACCAGAAATCGCCCCGTTCTCTTACAGCGTACACCCTTCAAGCTTGCACTTTGGTGTGTCATGGGGCAGCAAGATCGGAGACACCCATAGGGAGAAGACGACGTCACTACAAATGTCATCTCCCGATCCTGGGTGCACCTAGTCATCGTCACCCACTCTAGCCGTTTCTAATGGGGTCATTTCTGGCCTTCGCTGTCAACAGGGCCCGGGCAGACGTAGTTACAGGGGACAGGATGTAGGGCATCGGCCGCAGAGATGTAGAGCACGGTCTTTTCATGACCCTCTGTCGACGGGCTGACTCACTCGTCTGGTACGAAATGCTTTTTTATTTTCCAGCGCAAATGAAAACGCACGCGGGAGGGGTGAAGACTTGTTCTAATTCATTACAGAAATTGGGCACGTGCTTCATAAGAAGGGAGGTCTTAAGTGGGAAATGGAAGTTCTGAAGGCAACGTCCTTGAGAAGTCAAAGACCACATTCGAGGCCGTGCCTGGTGGAATACGGCTTGGCCTGTTAGGGTTGGAAGGGCGTGCGGTTTTATTTTCCTCCTTTGGTCGCACAGGGTTTTCCACTTGAGTTGTAAGGTCCTATATATAATATACGCCATTGCATGATGTGTCCGCTTGGCTCAAGGTGCTTCTAAAAAAAAAAAAAGTCCTTACTCTGTAATCTCTCGGCGCAAAACAATATGGGGTTAAGTTCTTTACAGAAGACTCTTGTGTATTGTATTTCTGCTCTTTATTTTTCTAAATTTTAGCTTCTTTCTTGTGACTTTGTAGTTTCCTCCTGCCCTTGCTCGTGGAAGATGGCGTTGCTGGCTTTTCCCGTCTTGAGGAAACGCTCATCCAAATGGAAAACTGCCCTGATCGCATTGTGTACAGAATCACAGCCATGTTGTGTGGGTCTTGTCACATGGGAGAACAGAGGATGAGGAACCTGGAAAAAAAAGCACGAGCAGTTAGGAGTCTTGAGAGGGTCTCGGCAGATTCTGGAAATGGGAGCCAATGCCAGGAAAGCGTGCATAGACCTCACTGGATGAGAAAGAGGAAACGCGCGCGCACACACACATGTGATCAGGAGCTGTACGTAGATATCGCTCGATGGGTGACCTGTAATTATCGCTGGGTGAGGGACCAGAAAGATGTCGCTTTTTTTTTTTTTTTGCATAAGAGACGCGTCGTTGGTGTTCAGTAGAAATAAATTGTCGCTGCATTAATTATCAGCTCACGGCTCGTACTGAGATCTGCTGAGAACCAGATCTGTGTACGGCTGGGATTACTGAGCAGCGCCTCAGACCGAGCCACGTAAGTCTGGTCTCTCGCTCGGCGATAAGCATTGATTTACTTGCATGTACCACGGGAAATTGGAGGTGACCTGTTCTGCCCCCCTTAAAGTAAATGTACGCCTTATTGTGCAAATTCCTACCTTCTGACACTTCTCGGAACGTGTCGGCAGATGGCACCCGTGGGGGGGGCGCAGGCGCAGACTGTCACCGGTCTCTGGAACGATGGGGCTGTGGCACTTGACTGCACCCTCATTCAGACACCTGTATTGTGGGCAGGTTTTTCATGACCGTAGGGCAGGGGCAAATCCCAGCCCGAGCGCATCGTAGGGATCTGTGCTGCCGTGTGTTCAGATCATTTGACCTGCTGTCAGGCTGGGATTTGCAGTAATAATACAGACTGTCTGCATTATGGCTGTCTGGGCGGTGTAGCCCAGGGATACCCAACCTGCGGCCCTCCAGCTGTTGCAAAACGACTCCCTGCATGCCTGGACAGTATCAAGGCATGATGGAAGTTGTAGTTTTGCAACAGCTGGAGGGCCTGAGGTTGAGCATGCCTGGTGTAGCCCATCATCTGTCTCTTTGAGAGACGCCATTGTGGAGTGCTTCCAGAGATCAGTGAAGCCTTTGTGCCCGAGCCCCCACCATCAGTGTCTCGTGAGAAGTCAGAAGTTTGTACGGTGCTTCACATTTCCTTTAAGATTCTTTACAGTGCCCTTAAATTTTCTGTCCATATTAAATATATAGGTTATCCCCGTTCATGTGATTGTTACCCTTATCAGCCCTAAATAAGTTTCCTCCCGTGTAGTAGGGCGTTTATAGTATGAACTGTAAGTTCTGGTTCAGGGTGGCAGTATCTGTTCTTGTGGGGCCAACGTTCAGACTTCATTGCATGCTCCCAGCACTCTTGGATATTTGGTTGTAAGTTGTGTTAAAATTTTGGGATTAACGTGTTCACGAGAGACCGTCCTGCTGAGCGGATCTGGCCTTTGGTGGCTGCAGGGTTTGTGAGCTTGGTTTGGCCAGTTTCTAACTTGGGTTGTTCGGTTTCCCATATTAATGACCTGTCATAAGTCAGATCGGTGGTGGCCTGACCCCTGGCATCCCTGCCGATCAGCTGTTTGAAGAGAAGGCAGCACTTGTGCTAGAGCCGGATTCTCTGCACCATTTACGTGCTTGCCATTGACATTGCAGCGGCGAGCAGGTCTAACTGCACTCCCTTCGTCCCATTCACTTCAATGGGAAGGAGCAGACGGAGTGTAACTGCTCCTTCCCATTGAAGTGAATGGGACGAAGGGAGTGCAATTGCACCTGCTCACCGCTGCAGTGTTGAAGACGAGCAGGTAAATGGTGCAGAGAATGCAGCTCTAGCACAAGCGCTGCTTTCTCTTCAAACAGCTGATCAGCAGGGGTGCCAGAGGTCAGACACCCGATCTGATAATGATGACCAATCCTCAGGATAGGTCATCAATATAGGAAACTGGCCTGCCCCATATACAGTCATATATGCTACATGCATACTATCTTGACTGTCCCCCATCTGATCTATTGTAGGTCCCAAGCTTCCCTGGTGTCATTGACCTAAACATACCTGCTGCCTGCAGTGTCCATGGCCTGCAAGATGGCGGCGACTGCTTCCTTCAGCTGCTCCTGGGAACCTTGTGTTAAGCTCCTGTACGGACTATAAGATTGCTAGGAGCACCCGGAGGAAGCGGTTGTCATCTTGCAGGCCATGGAAAGGGCGGGTGACAGGTAGGTTTGCTTCACTGACATCGAGAATGCTGGTGTACTCTATGGAGTCATATATGCTTGTATGTAACGCATGACAGGACGTTTTGGCTAAATTAGTTTTCTAATCCCTGTAAGGTTGAGTAATGATGGAGGTATTCTCTCGTTTTTTACCACAGTGCAACCAAATGTCGCTTTAAAGGGAACCTGTTGCCATGATTCTGGACTCTTATCTGCAGTAATACACGGGTCGTGCTGTACATAAGGAGTCCAGATTGTGGCTTTTTTAAATTTTCCTGCTGCCTGCGGTTCCCCTGCTGTCAGTTCTCAAAGCTGTGCTGAAATACATTGTCAGGACTGCTGTGCTATTCTAACATTACGGAGAGGACTCTTGTGGACATGCGCAGCAGTCCTGACAGTGTATTTCAGCACTTCTTTAAATGCTGACAGCGAGGTATTGGGGGCACTAGAAAAAAAATTGTGATGTGGACTCCTTATCTGCAGGACTACCATGTTTTACTACAGATGACGATCCGTCATCGTGGCTAGTTTCTCTTTCAAGTAGTATGATCATGGAGCTGTCTGATCAGCCTTTTAACCCTCGCCCCAGTTTTGTCCCAGGTTTGCATGTCCTCGGCAGCCATTCCCTTATTAAGAGACTTCCCCGGGAACGATCGGAAGTCTGATCTATCCAACTTATTTTGCTCAAATTAGAAGTTGGGACCCAATTTTTCACATTAAAATTTTTTTTAGTCTATGAATGGACTACTGTCCTGATACCTGTCAAATCTGTGCCCGTAAACCCCTCTTTTATAGACCTGTAAGTTTGCAGCCATGTCTGTAGAAAATACTTGGGAAATGGGGATCCTGTGACATCTGCCAGGCCCAGAGTGGGTTAAAAAAAACTCCTGGACCCCGTTTCAGTGTTTTCCACATCACTGCTAGTCCAGGAGATGCCTGCTCAGCCAATCGCTGGCTTAGATGTATCACTTTTGTAGCCAGTGATTGGCTGGGCAGGCATTTCCTGTGTTTCAACATGGGAACAGGAAGTGGAAACCCGCGGGGATGCAGTAACTGTCAGGGAGCGCCAGTGGATCATAGTTTCATTTTTTTATCTTTATGAGCCCTTTACATAGTTAGTAAACCATATCTAGCATTATACTGCCACATGGCTCTTCTGTGTGTGCTGTCAATGGCAAAGTAAAGGGGACAGAACTCAGACCCTCATTAAAGGGGGTCATGGTTATCCAGGATATTGACTTTGATGGACTATCTTCAGGCTAAGCCATCAATATTAGCTCACGGCGGTCCACCACCCTGCACCCCCACTGATTGTCTGTTTTCAAAGCTGCTCCAGCCCTGAAGCTACACAACTTCCATTTTGTTGTGGACAGAGCGGGAGCAGCACTGCAGTTACCAACTCCGTCCACTACAAAATGAATGGCGCCGTGTAGTTCTGGCCCCAGATCTACATAAATGGCTGATCAGTAGGGGTATGGGTGTCGGACCCCCTGCCGATCTGATATTAATGGCCTATGCTGAAGATAAGCCATCGAAATCCCGAACAACCCTTTCAGGGCTACAGTTGGCCCCACAATTGCTGATATTTGCCGCTCTGAGCTCAGAATTACTGATGTTTCTGGTAGCCATCTTTGGTAGGCCTTGTTCAGACTAGCATCCGACAGATCAGATTTGAGAAGGTAAAAACAGGTTTCAGACACTAGTGTGAACAAGCCCTGATATAATGTATGTACTAATGCATCAACATCTCAATTATTGTACTGGTTTCGGCCTAATTAAACATGTCACATCATGGTTCAGCTTTTGGCCAGACCCATGGGGCCACCCCCAAAGTTTTACCTGTGCCACTTCTTGAGGTTGACCTCTGCTGATCACGACAACAAAAGCAGCCATGACGTTGGCCCCTTGGCAGTTGTCATAGGGTGTTCGGAAGATACCAGCCGTAGTATTTCGTATGTTACCCTGCTGCTCCTCAGTTGCCGTGGCCAGCGTAGGCTTCACTTGTGGCATCGTGAATTTTGGGGAATGGGCTCCATGGGTGTGAACTAAAGCTGAACTTCCAGCTTATCCCCAGAGCCACATTATACAAATCCTGTCATTTCCTTCTATGATCTAAGATACATTGATTCTGCTGTTGTAGTTCTGACCTACGACCTGGGGGGTCTGAGTACCCAAAAATATAATATCCCGAAAATGGTTCTCTAGGCTCGACACTGAAATAGAACTTTTTTTTTTTCTTCCCAATTGAACGTACTGCTGCAGTAATGTTAATATTGCTACTTGTTCTGGGGTCGCCATGGTCAGAAAACAAAGTCATCAATGTGGACACCCTGTATAGCGGAGCGAGACCACGACATTTATGACTGGAAGTTACGTGGTGAGATTCGTATAGGTCTGACTGCTCTATGCTTCAGCATAGAGGTGGGCAGATGGTGAGTGATGGGAGTCTGGAACTCGGAGCTAAATATCTAAAGGGATTGTCCTACCAGACAGTGGCCTTAAAGGGACTCCGTCACTAGTTTTATGGTGTCTCGACTAAGGGCAACCTAAACTAGTGTTAAATCCCCTTCGCAAAACGCTGAGTCGCTTTCTTTAAATTGACTCGGCCATTTTGCTAACTTCTAATCTTGAAACTTCCAGTGCATGCGGATGTGTACTGAGTATTCACGAGCTCCTAGATTTCTCCAGGTCCTCTGCTGCTAATTAAGTTGGAAAAAAAGCTCAATCAGTGGAATGGATACGGAGAAATCCAGAAGCCCATGGATATCAGGACTCCTTGGTATGCGTTGGAGCTTTTAGAACCTTGCAGCATAAAACTGCTGCCAGGTGGCCCTTAAAGGGTATCTGTCAGCAGTTTTGTCCCTATGACACTGGGAAGGCATCTGTGTTGGTCCCATGTGTATATATACCAGTATTTCTGAGAAAAATGAAGTTTTAATATATGCAAATAAGCCTCTAGGAGCAATGGGGGCGTTACCATTACACCTAAAGACTCCGCTCTCTGCAACTGCTGCGCCCTCTGCACTTTGACAGGACCAGGTATCATGAGGTTTACACTGCCTGGACCTGTCAAAGTGCAGAGGGCGCAGCAGTTGCAGAGAGAGCCGAGCCTCACAGTGTAACTAAGCTGAAACTTTTTTTTTTTTCTTCAATTTGAAATGAAAATTTTTACGTAAATCGGGATCACCCAGAGCAAGCAGCCATGTGGGCAGCATTTACATTACTGCAGCAGTACCCCTTTCATTAGTTTGTGAGATAAAGGAACGAATGTACACTGGTCAAATGAAAAGAAACAAAAAAAAAAGCCTCCCCTTGATGATACGTGGGAGTGTATGAAGTCTAGTGTGGGGGCACCTCGATGTTTCTGAGCATACAGTAGTGTCATACATAGCTTTTGAACATATTACTACTGATGGATTACTTTAAATTGTACCCACAAATGGAAAATGGTTTGTAATATCTGTTTAAGCCGATCAGCTCATAACATTTATTTTATTTTTTTTTTTTTTATTGAAACAAATCTTGTGTTAAATGCAATGTCCCTATGAATAAATGAGTTAAAAAGATCAGAAGTTGTTGTTGTTTTTTTTATTAATGTGCGTCCCACGTGTCCATCAGTACTGCAAAAGAATCAGTCGTATGACTTTACCGTGTGTCCTGACCTTGGAGGAGGTTGATGAGTCTTCAGTGACGTGCCGTAGGCCGGAGACTCGACTTTCAAGTTGAAAATGCAGAAATCCGGAAGGCCTTTCTAAATATAAAAAGTAAAACAATGGAAAAGTGAAGTAAACAAGTTATGACAGCAGGAATTGTAGATGACTCGAAAACTTAGCGTGGCCTTACCTCTCACATTCCGATTTCCTGGCTTGCCTGTCATTTTATAAACTGCAGCTGTACGACCAATTGATCGATTTCTACTGGAATCTATGGAAACCTACATCTGTCATTTGGAACAAACAACTTTCCGACCACCGCACCGAACAATGACATAACCTAAAGTGACAGATCAACATTTTCACGTTGCCTTTGGTTGATATCTGTCACCCTCTGTTTGCATCACGAGAAGTGATGGTCAGCAGGAAATGGTCTAGCATTTGGATTGTTTTTAGATATAGCTTTTTTTTTTTTTTTTTCCATACGTGCACTGCTCGCGTTGGAAATTGTTCGAAATGAGCTAAACCTGCCTTTTTGGCTATCCAAAATCTCTAGCGTTTGGACAGCTTTTAGATGTAGCCTTTTTAATTTTGCATATGTGGACTGCGCAGGTTGGAACTTGGTAAAAATTAGCTAAACCTGTCATTTTCGATATCCAAAGTTTCTAGTGTTTGGGCGGCTTTTAGGTGTAGCCTATTTTATTTTGCGTAGGTGGACTGCTCGGGTTGGAAACTGGTAGAAATTGGCTAAAATTGCCATTTTGGCTATCCAAAATCCCTAGCGTTTCGGCAGCTTTTCGATATAGCATGTTTCTGATTTCGCCTACGTGTGGACTGCTTGGTAGAACAAAAAAAAAAAATCTGGAAAAGATGCCTAAAAACAATGCTGAGTCAAGACAGTCCATGGAAGTGGGATCTGGAAGAGAAGGTGTTGAAGCCTTTAGATGTTGGTGCTGATGAAGACTTTCGAAAAGAAATGCATTGGTTTTGAAAAGGAAATGTTAAAGACCAGAACTATTGAGCAATGAGACCATTGAAAAATGCAATTAGTTGTGGAAGATTTTGAAGGACCTGACCAGATGGATTGGAATGGCGCACCACTCAAAAGCTGAAAGCGAATTCTGGAGTTCCTATTGCTTTCACTGGAAGACTATTTTTAAAATGTTCAATCTACACAAATAAGCAGGGTCCGTGTCTTTTTACCTTGTTTTTACAGCCCTGCTTTCTCTAAATTCCGAAACGGACATCCAGCTGGCTGAAGAGGAGGGTAATGGAAAAATTCTTCTCTTTCGGAAACATTTGTCTGAAAATGTATTTGTGGATGGTACTTTAACTTTTATTTTTTTTTATTTTTAAATATATATTTAACCTTTTTCTCTCTGCCCCCAATTCCCCTGAATCTGCCTCCTTTTCCTGGCCGGGTATGGAAAAAAAACAAAAGTTAGCACTCCAAATTACAGGTGAATTTATTGATCTTCCCACAGAAATTTACTGTGGCACAGATGGAAGCATGCACCCTTTTGTCAAACCCTAAAGCAATCCATATGGATCAACAAACTTTAGGTTGAATCGATCAAAATTTTCATATGAAAAGGAGTATGTGTGCATACATCAGTGTAGGTGTAATTACATAGTTAATACAGTTGGAAAAAACAAAACATAAGTCAATCAAGTTCAACCAAGGGATCGGTGGGGATGTGAATACCAGAATGAAGTGACTTGGATTTCTACACGTTTTCATAAGAATTAATGTAATTTACGTCAGAATTCATTTAAACCCGTCCCCCTGTTCCTGCTGTGACCACGTCCGGAGGTGTCTATTCCACAGATTCACAGTTCTTACAGTAAAGAAGCTTTGACGCTGCTG
Organism: Rhinella marina; assembly: GCA_900303285.1. Taxonomy (NCBI): domain Eukaryota; kingdom Metazoa; phylum Chordata; class Amphibia; order Anura; family Bufonidae; genus Rhinella; species Rhinella marina. The sequence goes on along the minus strand of ONZH01009719.1, from coordinate 15,299 downwards.
GAGACTGAACTTTTTCTTCTCTAGTCGGAGGCAGCGCCCCCTTGTCTTTTGAGGGCATTTTACATGGAATAACTTTTTTTTTTTATGGCCCATTTTATATGTTTGTATAGGTTAATCATGTTCCTCCTTAAACTTTAGTCTTAAGAAGACATCTAATTCTTTTAATCCTCATAACTAAGACCCTCCAGGCCCCTTATCAGTTTAGTCGCTCTCCTTTGTACTCTCTCCAGCTCCAGGGCATCCTTTCTATAGACTGGTGCCCAGAACTGAGCTGCATATTCCAGATGAGGCCGCACCAACGCTTTGTAAAGTGGTAATATTACATCCCTGCCCCGCCAGTCCATGCCTTGTTAAATATGACAATATCCTGGTGGCCTTAGAAGCAGCTGATTGACATTGTATGCTGTTACGTCATCTACAAGGACACCCAAATCCTTCTCTATAAGTGACTCCCCCAGTGTTACCTCCCCTAGGACATATGAAGCACAGAGATTATCACTACCAGGATGCAGAACTTTACATTTATCCACATTGAACCTCATTTGCCAAGTTGATGCCCAATCACTCAGTGTTCAAGTCAGCTTGTAGTTTATGGACATCTTCCATAGACTGCACAGTACTACATAGCTTAGGGTCATCTTCAAAAAATAGAAATGGTGCTATTAATCCCATCCTTGATATCATTAATTAATTAATGGAGGACCCAGCACTGATCCTTGGAGCACACCACTTGTGTAATGCATGCAGGAGCTGGGCCATGCCCAACAGGGAAAGCTCGTAAGATTCAGAATGGAGCGCCTTCTCTGCTTACCTTGCAGCTCCTCTTCTGTGTACTTCCTCAATCCTGTCTGAAGGGAGCATGAGCTCAGAACACAATGTAAAGCCTCATTCAGACATGCAATGTGGTTGCATTTTAAGGTATTACAGCTGCAAATCCCAGCCTGACTGCGGGCCAAATGATCCAAATGTACAGCACTCATTAGTTTGAGTCATTAAACTTCTACTCCGTCCAGGATTTGTGGCCGTGCTGTGGACATCATCAAACCCTATTGTGAGTCATAACCTTTAAAAATGCACTTTAAAAAGGAAGTGTAGCCTGGTCCCAGCTACCTCTAATAACCTTAAGGCTGCATAACACTGGCCGATTGTCATCCAGATCATCGGCAACGAGTGTTGGTAGGAGCTTTCTTTAGCGATCTGGCAGTGTAATACTGCTGCTGATTACTCAATCAATATCTAGACGTTCCCCATGCAGCAGGAAGTTACTATATATGATAGCGGTTGCCGGAGTCAAGACCATCCTCCCCACCTGGATAGATCCTACAGCCCATAGATAGATCCTATGTGCCACAATATGGTATAGCGGGCCCTATCTTCCATCAGGTTGGACCCAACTACAAACTGGGGCCACTTTTACTATTTTTTTTCCAGGGCCATTTTAACTTCCAAGTCTGCCCCTGTTAGCAATCATCTGCCAGTGTAATAGAGCTTTTAGGTTACAGTTGACTTTGTAGTTCCTGTTGTTTCTTGCTTGTTAACTCCCCCCCTAATTTTTTTTTCCGCTACTTATTTCTAGCGATGGTCGGCAGGTTGACATTTTCTTCTTTGGCTACTGTTGAAGGTAATCTCATTATATGTAGAGGTGGTTTTATGACCTTTGCTTTTACTTCCTATTTACTCCCATGTTTGTAATTCCTTTCTTGTCAACCTTGAATAAAAACATTTTATCTCTGCCGCTGTTTTTGTAACCGAGGATGACCTGTGCTCATGCAGTGCACCAGCCTTCGGCTGTGAACAGAACGGATCTCTATGGTTCTTAACTTCTGTAAAATATAAGCAGGAATGTGCATGAATGGAGGCTCGGACTGTCCCACATGGGTACAGGGGAATCCCCTGGTGGGCCCCTAGTCTCCCACCCCCTGAACAAGTGGCACATAACACAGTAGACTTACTGCACTACATATATATATATATTCCATGTACAGCTCCTCCACCAGTCGATGTTCATATAAAAAACTTGATAGATTATTAAAGAAACTCCCAGTTTATTATTATAGACACGATCAGAGCTGAGATGACTTCTAGGTTTAGAGGAAAGCCACAAGTGTCCTCTTCTCCCCAGGACCTACCTTCTCAAAGTTGCTGCAGGGACCCCCATATTCAGTCATCTGGTAGCATCCTGCTGCTGTGTTAGCAGGTACGTACAGTGGGCCCGAGGCACCCCAGTCCGACACTGCACGGATGCCAGAGATTTGAGCCAAGCAAGTGTACACCTTGGGAGTTGTAGTTTTACCACAGCTGGAGTGCTGGAGGTTAGCCATCACAAGTCTGACAACCCTCATCCCCATCAATCAGCTGTTTACGAGCAGCTCCAGAGCAGGAACCACACAGCTCTGTCCATGTGTAGTTTCGGCACCCATCTCCGGAGCTGCTTGGTAACAGCTGATTGCCATGCACGTCTGCTGATCTGATATTGATGGCCTATCCTGAGGACCTAAAAATCCTAGAGAAGCCCTTTATGGTCTAAAAGTCTTCTATTCAAACCTACCCACCTTACCTACTATATTTATATATAACGGACTACAGCATGGTAATCTGAAACAAGCGTTTCATCAACGATCAGCTGCTGTTCTCGCAGACGGTCTGCTCTGTATAGGGACCAGCTTGGCAGAAATTCTAGATTTCCCTTAGGCCTCGTGTACGTGAATGTGTGGCGGGCGGGCCCATGCTGCGGTCCTCAACGCATGGGCATCAACTGTAGGGCCGCCGCATGCAGATTGTAATCCGCATCCGACGGTCCGCACCATGTTGGTTCCGTGTCTCCCTTTCGCACCGACCTTCTGGATTGTGGACCCGTTCAAATGAATGGGTCTGCATCCGTGATGCAGCATGCACACGGCCAGTGCCCGTGTATTGCGGACACACTGTTTGCAGGCCGCAATACGACAACGGCCGTGTGCATGAGGCCTTACAGCAAAGACAAAAAAAGTCATAAACATATGAACCACCAGCGAGAAGAATTAGATAAATGCTGCACGTCTGAAAGGGATGAAGCCTCAAGAAAAGGAGAGCACGAAGTTCTGCTTTAAGTTTTGTTTATATGACTGGACAGATCCTTGAGGAGAGGAAGCGATAGAATATCTGTAACGAAACCGTATGTTAGCCTTGAGGTCACATGCAGACAACATGTTCTGCTCTGTCTGCTTTTCAGAAGTGACAAGCATTTGCATCTACTTCCTCATCGTGCCTAATAGCTCATAAGAAAAAAACAGGTTTCCTTCGTGCCACTAGGATCGGTTGACTTTTGTGGTCAAGCATCTGTGTGAATAGAAGTGAAGGGTTAGGTCTCCTGCGCATGAGAGAACTAGGGAACGGGTTGCGTAAATTTTTTTGGAAGGTCATAGGACTCCTTTTGAAAAAAAAAAAAAAGATTAGTAATATTCTAAAGAAGCAGGAACAAAGGTCAGTAGGGACATGTCGGCAAGTCGCAGAAATGTAGTGAGTAAACTAAATAATGCTCTACCTTACAGTGGCGTACATAGAGAAGTAAGGGCCCCATAGCAAGATTCACACCAGGCCCTTGGGCCATTTTTCCACTGCTTCATTTGCTAAAAGTTGTTCCTTTAGAGCAGGCATCCCCAAACTGCGGCCCTCCAGCTGTTGTAAAACTACAACTCCCACCATGCCCTGCTGTAGGCTGATAGCTGTAGGCCGTCCGGGCATGCTGGGAGTTGTAGTTTTGCAACATCTGGAGGGCCGCAGTTTGGGGATGCCTGCTTTAGAGGGTAGAGTCCTGACTAAGTTTTCACCTCCAGTAGAAGAGGAGATAATCCCAACTAAGACTGGGCCCCCTCTTGTCCTAGCCCCCATAGCAGTCGCCTAGTCTGCCGATATGGTAGTTACGCTCCTGGCCAAACTCCTCCAACTCTGTTCAGGTCAAAATACACTACTCACAAAAAGTTAGGGATATTCGGCTTGTGGGTGAAATTTTAGGATGAACTCTGCTATCTAGAGAATGGGACCCCCTGAAGTGTAGGAGAACATCGGTATCGGAGTACACACAGAAGTTTCGGAAATCCCACAGAAGGGAATGGAGAGGGCACTGCAAGTGCAGCCACCTCTCTATTCAACACTATGAAACTCCTGAAAATGGCTGCTTGCCTATTTAAAGCACTCCCATAGTGCTGAACAAAGAGTGGGCACGCATGTGCTGCATGTTTTCCTTCACTTCCGGGGGCCCCTTTTTGGAGATAGAACAGGTTCCAGTGGTGGGACCCACTGTGTCTGACATTGATGGCATATCCTAGTGATATGCCACCAGTTTACCAGATGGGACAAACCCATTGGCGTACATAGAGAAGTAAGGGCCCCATAGCAAGGATCAAACCAGACCCCCCACACAGGACAGAAGGGTTTCCACCTAAACCCCTTTCAATGACCCTTGGGCCATTTCTTCCACTGCCTCATTTGCTAAAAGTTGTTCCTTTAGAGGGTAGAGTCCTAACCAAGTTTTCACCTCCAGTAGAAGAGGAGATGATCCCAACTAAGACTGGGCCCCCTCTTGTCCTGGCCCCCATAGCAGTCGCCTAGTCTGCCGCTATGGTAGTTACGCCCCTGGCCAAACCCCTCCAACTCTGTTCAGGTCAAAATACACTACTCACAAAAAGTTAGGGATATTTGGCTTGTGGGTGAAATTTTAGAATGGATCTAAAATGCACTATAACACAGGTGAAGTTAATGTGACTTTCTCTAAACTTTTGAATGCACATGTCCAACTGTACAATTTGCTGTTCTCTAACAAAGAGCTTAAGGGTAAAATTCACAACAGGTGTTTGATCCATGAATCACCCAATAGATTTCCTGGTTCAATTAGAATTGGTGTTTAAACAGTCCTCCTCCTCATCATGCTGTTCACATTTTGACATCATGAGACCAAGACAACACCTAACAATTGATGAACAGTACCTCGCCATTGCAAGGCTTCAAGCAGGATGTTCTCAGATGGAAGTGGCCCCTGAGCTTAGAGTGTCAAGACAGGGTTGCCAACCACAATATTTCTTTTTTCTGGATAACTTATCCCAAAATCACGGACAGCCAACATTTTCTATGGACAAATTGAAAAACCGTAATGACTGATAAAGATTGTAACTAATACAGATCTATAGCTCACTATACTGATAAGAGCTCATTACCAGCATTTACTGATGTATTTACTGATGCTGTAAAATGATAATTACCACCAAAATAATCTAGTCAAGTACCACCAGTCTCAAAATATCACAGACGCATCTATATTTTTTGTGGACACAGGAAAAAAGTCACCTATTTTTACAGACTGTCCAGAAATGTCTGGATGGTTGGCAACCCTGATCACAGAGTGTCAACAGTAGGTTGTATCAGAGATACAGAGACTGGAAGAGTCACAGAAAGGCAGAGAAGTGGACGTCCTTTGGCCACATCCCACACTGATGACTGTTTCATTGTTAACAATGTCCTTAGGAACCGGATGAAGAATGACACACAACTCCAGGCACATTTAAGGGAGGTGAGGGGCACCCAAGTGTCACATCAGACAACCTCCAAGGGTACCTGACCACAGGCGTCATCGTCTTGCATGTGCCAGGGAGCATCTATGCTGGACAAGGGACCAATGGGCCTAAGTTCTGTTCACTGATAAAAATTGATTCTTGGTGAACAGAAATGATGGCCGCCAACGATGATGGAGACGTCAAGGAGAGCGCTATGCATCAGCCACAGACAAGCCTTTGGTGATGGTGTTACAGTGTGGGCAGGTGTGTGTAGTCAATACAGAACTGCCCTACACTTTGTGAATGGTACAATGACAAGCCCATACTACCTGAATAACATCATTAATCCAGTCATTGTGCCTCTGCATGAACAACACAGGCCTAATATCATCTTCATGGAGGACAATGCGCCATCTCATCGAGGTCACGTCATTAGGGAATGGCTGCTGGAGACTGGAGGACCTCAGATGGAGTCACCTGCACTTTCTCCAGACCTGAATCCCATTGAAAACCTGTGGGATCAGCTGAGTTGCCGTGTAGAGGCTTGTAACTCTGTACCCCAGAACCTCAATGACCTGAGGGCCGCCCTTCAAGAAGAGTGGGATGCCATTCCTCAGCTGACAATAAGTCGACTTTTGAACAGCAGGAGACGTCGTTGTCAAGCTGTAATTGATGCTCAAGCCACATGACAAGTTACTGAGACCCTGACATTTTGTGGCGGTATACCCAGCACTGGTGTGGGCTCTTGTTTCAATAAATTGTTTGAGATGAGGAAATCACAATCACTGCTTCTACTTAATGCCCCACTTTCATGATATAACATCACTGTAGAGGGAAATTTTCATGTTTTCCATAAATTTCACCCAAAAGCCAAATATCCCTAATTGTTTGGGAGTAGTCTGTGTCTGTATGAGTGAGCATCAAACCTTGCACATCATTTTTGAGAAATCTTTTGTTACTTATCAAAAAGATGGACGTTTCTCATTTTTACCCTAAAATATTTACAGAAATTAAATGCTAATGTATGTCAAGCCATAAAACAACACAAAGGCCACAATTCATTGTGCGAAAAACAAGACCTCACCTACGGTTACTGCTGGATTGCAAAGGGAAAATCTGAATAAAGTCAATCCTGATATTGCCCCGGTCCTAAAAGCGTTCAACTATGAAATTATTTTTATCTGTAAAACTCTGTAATTCTATACTATTCACCATGAGACTTGACCGTAGTAATCTCCTGTAGTTCTGCATCCTTGTTCTTCACTGATCTTCCAGTCATTAGGTGGATTAATCAAGTGGAATGATCACTCGAAGAAAAACTGGGTCTTGAAGGCACAAATCACTGGATAGCATTCACGTTCCGCCAGCAGTTCATCGGATATCCGTTACGCTCAGTGCACATTGTGTCTGAGCCTTACCTTTTCCATAAATGATGGAGAAAACTCCTGGCAAACGCGTCAGTCTTATCCATGGGGCTCTCTTTTAAATGATCTGAAATTTAATCTACAGTATCTCAACATTGCTTGTATAGATATTTCCAGCTCAGACATGCCTGCTGTACTCAGTTTGGTAAGGGTCCACTGAAGTTGGAGTGCGGTCCTGTGGAGGTGGTGGTGAGAAGGGCACAATTAGCTAAACCAGTGTCTACTTTATATGCAGCACTCATGACTGAGCAAGAATCTCCGATTGATAGATCTTTTACTAAATAGTAAATTTAGAGACTTTTCATGTGAAGGAACTAAGCCACACGTGGAGATCCACAGTTGTTAGTGCCAGAGACCAACTCATACAGTTGAAATGGTTACATAGGGTGTATTATATAAGATGCGTAAACTGACTAGTCCTCAATGCACCCGTTGCGTCTGCATGCCAATGACAAGTCTCTTGGGATTGGTTAAAGGGAGTCTGTCACCTCCATAGCCCCTATAAAGCACTTACATAGTCCCATAGCACACCTAATCACAAATCTAATGGTACCTGTGGCGCTTTCTTGTAACTGCAAAACGTACTTTAAACCATATGTAAATTAGCCGTTGTAGGTGCCCGGAGGCGTCGTTCACTGCCGTGGAGCCCGGGCTCGTGTGCTTTTTTTCATGCTTTCCCCGCCCCAGTCACTGCCTCCGCCAGCCCTCCTCTTCACTTTCGTCCTCCGTCTGTTCCTGTCTCTCACCGGGCCGGCGCATGCGCAGTGGCTACGCCGATGCCGTGCCCACAATGGGCAATGCAGTGTGCATGCCCCGGCCCGGCGAGAGACTGCACAGGGGCAGGATCTCGCCGGAACTGACGGAGGACGCAAGTGAAGAGGAGGGCGGGCGGAGGCAGTGACTGGGGCGGGGAAAGCATGAAAAAAAGCACAGGAGCCCGGGCTCCACGGCAGTGAACGCCGCCTCCGGGCACATCCAACGGCTAATTTACATATGGCTTAAAGTACGTTTTTGCAGCTTCTACAAGTCACAAGAAAGCGCCACAGGTACCATTACATTTGTGATTAGGTGTGCTGTGGGGCTATATAAGTGCTTTATAGGGGCTATGGAGGTGACAGACTCCCTTTAATGATGTTATTCCCACTAAATATGGTAGGCGACTATATAGTAACATAGTAACATAGTTTATAAGGCCGAAAAAAGACATCTGTCCATCCAGTTCGGCCTGTTATCCTACAAGTTGTTCCAGAGGAAGGCAAAAAACCCCTGTGAGGTAGAAGCCAATTTTCCTCACTTTAGGGGGAAAAAATTCCTTCCCGACTCCAATCAGGCATCAGAATAACTCCCTGGATCAACGGCCCCTCTCTAGTAACTATAACCTGTAATATTATTACCTCCAGAAATACATCCAGGCCTCTCTTGATCTCTTATAGTGAACTTACCATCACCACCTCCTCAGGGAGAAAGTTCCATAGTCTCACTGCTCTTACCGTAAAGAATCCTCTTCTATGTTTATGTACAAACCTTCTTTCCTCCAGACGCAGAGGATGTCCCCTCGTCACAGTCACAGTCCTGGGGATAAATAGATGATGGGAGAGATCTCTGTACTGACCCCGGATATATTTATACATAGTTATTACATCTCCCCTCAGTCGTCTTTTTTCTAACGTGAATAACCCTAATTCTGATAATCTTTCTGGGTCCTGTAGTCCACCCATTCCAGTTATGACTTTAGTTGCCCTCCTCTGAACCCTCTCCAGCTCTGCTATGTCTTCCTTTTTCACAGGAGCCCAGAACTGTACACAGTCCTCCATGTGTGGTCTGACTAGTGATGTGTAAAGTGGCAGGACTATGTTCTCATCACCGCCATCTATGCCTCTTTTGATGCAACCCATTATCTTATTGGCCTTGGCAGCAGCTGTCTGGCACTGGCTTCTACAGCTTAGTTTGCTGTTCACTGAAATTCCTAGGTCCTTTTCCATGTCAGTGTTACCCATCGTTTTACCATTTAGTATGTACTGGTGACTTGCATTATTCCTTTCATTTGTCAGTATTAAACCTCATCTGCCACTTCTCTGCCCAGATAGATTACTTTTATATTATGCCAGGAAAATCATCCTTCTGAACTGGAAGACCCCCAAAATACCCACAAAACAAAATACTGTCAGTGGCATATTTCTGGAAATCTTCCCATGTGTACTCCCAATGAAAGCCTCGGATACCCTGTGCACTGAGCCTAAGAAATACTATTGACTCAGAAGTAAGAACTTTGGAGGCCGTACATTTCAGGGTCAATTTGCTCATGGATACTACCTGCTGAGAGACTTCATTTGCACGGAACGAGTCTCGTTAGGTATCTTCTTAATAAGAAGTCATTCTGTGGACACAGGCCATTAGGCTCTCACTACAAAGATCTAGACGCTCAATCCGTAGGAAGTGATAGGCAGCTGCCGTCTGGTTATCTTTGCGTAGTAATCTCCTCTGATCTAATCGGATCACGGTTAATCTTCTTTCAGGCGAACGCCTCCCTGACCGGCACCAAACATAAAGAATCAGCCGCCTCTCCCTGACTCGCCAAGTTGGCCTGGTTCTTAGGATCATCTTGGCAGAGAAGCCTGAGCGCAGGGGTTTGCTGGTCATCAGGTCATTATGGGATTTGTAGTTGGACTTTCCAGTGGTTAACAATCACTAGCGTTGTGGACTATTCGAGCAGATGTAGTCACCAGGATATTGACATGACTTTACTGTGTGCAGAGACGTGTCTCAGTAAACAATCCAATACCTGTTTTACACGCCTGTCGCTGTAAGGTCTTTACAGTGTGTTATTATCTGGTTAATGTGATGTGCTTTGGACAGAGACCATTGTGATCTGTAATGGAGAGTGGAAATTTACATAACTACATACAGTATGATGGAAAAAAAAGACACAAGTCCATCAAGTTCAACTTTTCTCTAGCCCTTATGTAAATGCTGACATAGTATCTGCCATTACTGCCTCTTGGGGTAGGACGTTCCATAGTGTGACTGCTCTAACTATAAAGAACCCCTTCCTGTATTGATGTCTACTTTGCCTTTCCACCACAAATAATAAATGTCCCCTGGTAGTGTTGAGCGAGCACCTCTGTGATCGTGTGTTTGGGTGCTCTGGCCGAGCACTAGGGGTTGCTCGAGTGCTCGGCCGAGCACCCGAGGATAATGTTAGTCAATGGGACTATACCAGGCACTCCCCGCTCGGAAGAGGAGAGGGTGTCTGGTTAATAGAAAAAGGTCAGAATCGCGACTTCTCCTCTTTTACACCTTTCACTCGTAAAAGTATGCTAATTAACTGAATTTGTACGCATTAGCATACAAATCAACATTACAGTGCGGGGACGAGACTCGATCATTGCGCTCAAGTACACTCGGTGTTCGGCCGAGCATGCTCACTCAACACTATCCCCTGGTCCTTTGTAAAGTTCTCGGAATGAATAAATCCAGTGCCATTTCTTTGTATTGACCTTTCATGTTTTCGTACATGTGAGATCAGGTCTAAGGCAGTGTTCCTCAACCCCTCTCCTCAGGGCCCACCTAACAGTCAGGTTTTCAATGCATCAGGACTTACCACAGGTATTCATTCTGTGGGATAGTCTCAAATCATGACTGTTAGGTGGGCCCTGAGGACTGGAGTTGGGGAACACTGGTCTAAGGCACCCCTAAACCCTAAAATTCATTATAAGAGACCTTCCACCCCATTTAATAATCTAGTTGTCAGTAACTGGAGGGGGGAGGGCTGCTTTAGATGCTGCCATCTCCTGAATCCTGACTGGTAGCAGCTAGAAACATGCAACTGATCTTGTTTGAAAGCTGAGGAGAAATCACTGTTCGGGAATAATCGCGGGAAAAACCTGTATTTACTTTCACTTTCAGCGGCATTAACAGCATCCCTTGACGTTTGGCAGTCGGGCCCTAATAATTTTGTACAAATATATTTGCCAAGAATCTCAAATTTACTAAATAAGCGTAGCATTAGCACCAGAATACTTTCTATTACTGCGGCATTTTTGTACTTTATTTGGTTTGCAGAGTGCTGCTGCATTGTATTTTTTTTTCCTTTGTGTATCTAGCCATGGCAGCGTGCACCTGCACACTAGGATGTGCTGACTGACCCCCTTTTTCTTTGCAGTTTGTGCTGGAGGTGTGGCTACTCCACTTAGTCGTGCACTCCTGACCAGCCTGTCTGCCCCAGAGGCTTATTTTAATTAGTGTAAGTATAAAGCTGTAGCCGCTCTCCCTGCACCCACTGGAAGCCTTTTGGCACCAGGAGAGGTATAGAGTGGCACTCTCATTTCATTTAGTGGTAGCCATCTGGCACCAGGTGAGGTATAGAGTGGGCTCGGCATGCATGTTGGTACCTGCATTCACTGGATTTAATGGAGGTCATTTTGGCACCAAAAATGATAAAAAGCAGAGTGGACCCAGCATGTATGTGGAACCTGCACTCCCTGAATTTTATGGTGGCCGTCACGGCACATAACAGGTAGCATTTAGTGTTAGGTTCCCGTCTTACAGAGATCGCCTTGACGTTTGGCAGATGGGCCCAAATAATTTTGTACAAATATATTTGCCAAGAATCTCAAATTTACTAAATAAGCGTAGCATTAGCTCCATAATATTTTCTATTACTATGGCATTTTTGTACTGCAGAGTGTATTTGGTTTGCAGAGTGCTGTTCCATTGTATGTTTTTTCCTTTGTGTATCTAGCCATGGCGGCGTGCACCTGCACACTGGGATGTGCTGACTGACCCCCTTTTTCATCGTAATTTCTATCAGTGATATCTTCCTCTGCCCTGAACACATTGCTGTCATTCTGGTATTGTCTGAAAGCTTGGAATGTCAGCCTTCAAACAAGACCAGTTGCATGTTTCTAGCTGCTACCAGCAGCCCTCCCCCTCCAGTTAGCTACTTTTCCCACTGCTGGAGCTGGACTCTGGCAAAACAGTTAGGTGGTTAAACCTTCATTCTGTCAGTCAAACACTAGCTTATTTTGACCAGAGTTGGACCCAAGTCCTTTTCTTGTTCTCTTGGCCCCAGTTTTATTCCATTCAATGTGCATGCAGCCGTACAATTACTGTGGCCGTGGTGCATTACTTTACATTTACCAATATTAAAATTCATCTGCTACATTCTTGCCCATGCTGCAGCTTATCAAGGTCTTTCTGTAAAATTTGACAGACAAGCGGGATTTTAAGCATCCTACACAGTTTTAGGTAATTAGCAAAAAAATGACACTTTACTCCTAATCCTGTCCAGAAGGTCAAGTGATTAAAAAAAATTGGGCCTAACACAGATGCTTGTGGCCTCTACTGCTCTCAGTACAGTTCCATGTGGTCTCCACTTCCCCCGGTACAGATCCTCACGGACTCCACTGTTCCCGATACAGATGCCTGTGGTCTCCACTTCTCACACTATAGAACCTTGTGGTCTCCGCTGCTTCTGGTGTCAATCCTTGTGGTCTCCACTACTTGCAGTATAGATCCTTGTGGTCTCCACTTCTCACACTATAGATCCTTGTGGTCTCCACTTCTCACACTATAGATCCTTGTGGTCTCCACTACTTCTGGTGTAGATCCTTGTGGTCTCCATTACTCCCAGTATAGGTCCTTGTGGTCTTTATTGCTCCTGATCAAGACGCCTGTGGTCTCCAATGTTTCCGGTGCAGATACTTGTGGTCTACACAGCTCCCAGTATAGATCCTTGTGGTCTCCACTACTCCCAGTATAGATCCTTGTGGTCTCCACTACTCCCAGTATAGATCCTTGTGGTCTTTACTACTCTCAATACAGATGCCTGTAGTCTTCACTTCTCCCATTATAGATCCTTATGGTCTCCACTGCATCTGGTGCAGATCCTTGTGGTCTTTACTACTCTCAATACATTTGCCTGCGATCTCCACTGCTCCCAGTATACACCCATGTGGTCTCCACTGATCTTTGTGGTCCCCCACTGTTGACTTTAGCCCATTTTGACTATTTACCATATACAACAACTTTGTTTTGTGTCCCTCTAATTCTTTTACCCATGAGCCTATATTGTCCCCTGGTCCCTCCATTTGTAGCTTCAGCACAAAGCTCCTGTGTAGTACAGTATCAATTGCTTTTGCAAAATCCACATATATCTTATCTATCGCCAGGGGCGGATTGGCCATAGACCTTACAGGGAAATTTCCTGGTGGACTGATGCCCAGGGGGCCGCCCAAGTCCTCCTCATGGCTGGCCAATGGAAGTTTTTTGGGATGTATTTTGTGTTACTGGCAGTATTTTGTGATGGACTGTGGTATTTGGCTCTGTTGGGGTGGTATAATGTGCCACAATAAGGTATTGCTGGCCCTGCCTTCCATCAGTTTGCACCCGACTACAAAATGGGGCCACTTTCAATATTTTTTCCAGGGCCACTTTAAGTTCCCAATCCGCCCCTGTCTATCGCATGAACAACATCCAGATCTGCACTTGCTTCCTGATAGAAGCCAGCATGTTAGTTAGGCACAACCTGTTTTGTATGAATCCATGCTAGTTCTCAGTTATTAGTTTATTTATCAATATATACTTTTGTCTCTTATCTCTTAGAATAGCTTTAGATAATTTACATACCACAGATGTCCAACTTACCAGATGGTGGTTTCATCTTTTAACCTTTTCTTGAATATTGGTACATCTGCCATTCTCTAGTCCTGTGGGACTGATCTTATTAGAGTCTAGGAAGATGAGATACAAAGGTCTATCAATTACTGAGCTCAATTCCCTCAGTGCTCGTGGATGTATGCCTTCTTGACCAATGGCTTTATCAATACTTAAATGACTCCAATATCTCGCTGGCTGGTGAACGAAGATGAAAATTTAAAGATGCTAAATAGATAAAATAACTGCAAAGTAAGAATGCTTCAAAAAGTAGAAATGTTAATAGTTTATTTGTATTAATTAAAGGGGTATTCTCATTTTAGACAATGGGGGAATATCGCTAGGATATGCCCCCATTGTCTTATAGGTGCGGGACCCGCACCTATATAGAGATCGGAGGGGGGAGCGCTGCACCTGGAGGACCCCAGGTTTCCCGTGGTCCAGCCACCACCAGGCGCAGCTCCCCTGCTGCTCCCATAGAAATGAATAGGAGCACACTGCGCATCTGTGGCCACCGCTCCCATTCATTTCTATGTAGCCGACGGAAATAGCAGAGCCAGCGCTCGGCTATTTTCGCCCGCCCCATAGAAATGAATGGAGGGCGGCTGCGCATGCGCAGTGCGGCCTCCTTTACTTTGGGGCAGGGGTAGGGAACCTCCGGCTCTCCAGCTGTTGTGAAACTACAATTCCCAGCATGCTTCATTCATTTCTATGAGAGTTCTTAGAAGAGCAGAGCGAGTATGCTTGCTGGGAGTTGTAGTTTCACAACAGCTGGAGAGCCGGAGGTTCCCTACCCCTGCTTTGGGGGCTACGTTCTCTATATAGGTGCGGTGGGACCCGCACCTATAAGACAATGGGGGCATATCCTAGCGATATGCCCCCATTGTCTAAGATGGGAATAACCCTTTAACAAAATGCAAAGTGAATGAACAAAAGAAAAATCTAAATCCAATCGAAATTTGGTCTTGGCACTGAGGACACCATTAATCATGCTGAAATGCTTGAACTTGGAAGGAACTTCTGCCATCTTCACTGTTGCTTGCACACATTCATTATTCTACCACTCTTGAGTAGAGATGAGCGAACATGCTCGTCCGAGCTTGGTGCTCGTTCGAGCATTAGGGTACTCGTAACTGCTCGCTGCTCGGACGAGTATCTCGCCATGCTCGAGGAAATGGCAACTTCCGCATCGTGCTTTTTTGGCGCCTAAAAACACAGCCAATCACAAGCCAGGAGACTCTGCGTACCACCCAGCATCACGTGGGGCCCTTACATGTCGATAGCAGGGGTTGGCTGGCCTGATCAGGTGACCCTGGAATATACTACTGACTGGCCGCGGTGCTCGGCTCAGATGCTGTCTGGATGTCGTTAGGGATAGAGCTGCTGCCTTTCAGGGAGAGTGTTAGGGCCTGCATTTAGTTCTCAGTTAGGCAGGGATCACCCACAAAGAACCCAACAGCCCTTCTAAGGGCTAGAAGACATTTTATTTTTTATTTTTTTGTCACTTGGCTGGCTGGCACTAGTAGTGCAGCTATCGCCATATCTAACCCTGTTTTTTTTTTTTTTTTTGTTCTATCTCAGTGATACAAATCCATTGCACACAGCACTGTGGAACCATTCTGTGTGTCACAGTTCAGCACTGACTCACTCCAATCCATATATACTGTCCAGGTGACACTTTCTGTACGTCACA
>ONZH01009718.1:0-37568 GCA_900303285.1 Rhinella marina | reverse complement strand
TTCTTCTCCGTAAATTTCTGCAATTAATACAGCCCGAACCGCTTGGCGTACAGACTCCGTTCAAAGTGCGTTTCGAAGCCCTCGATGGTGACAGGTGTGCTATGTATTTTTGGAGTCGATCGGATTTTGTCGTTTTTAAGATATCACAGGTTAAACCCAAAAAAATTCCCCATAGGAATGAATGGAGAGGCTAGAGTGGAGACCAATCAGCCAATCACAGTGAATATGCAAATAGCAACACCATATATGGCACAGCATCCACACACTGCAGAAGTCTTATGCAGAAGATATATTGAGGAGCTCACCCAGACCTAAGGATAAGGGTTGCATAGGAATGAATGGAGAAGTTGAATAGAGACCAATCAGCCAATCACAGCTCAATATGCAAATAGGCAGCGCCATATATGGCACAGCATCCACACAGTGGAGAAGTCTTAGAGATATCTAGGCATAAAATACAGGGGAGATTCCCCAGACCAGAGGATAAGGGGGCATTCACATGTCTGTTATAAAGAGCCGTGATCACAGGCCTCGGGGGACACACTGGCAGAAGAGGGGTTAATCCGCCATTTTGGATTCTGTTAAACAGTCTATTTATGCTGAAAGAGACTTGCACCTGTGAGAGTCACAAAATGGCCGCCGAGTCCCCATGTGTTAACAGACAGCATGGCCGTTTCGCCCCCTCAGCTGAGCGCAGAGTCAAACTTCAAGGGGCTTACCAGAGTGACTCTTAAAGGGCAGTCGCTCTTAAAGGGATAGTCTCTCTTAAAGGGGCAGTCGCTCTTAAAGGGGCTGCCACTTTTAAATGGGCAGTCCCTCTGAAAGGGGCAGTCACTTTTACAGGGATAGACACTCTCAAAGGGATAGTAACCCTTAAAGGGGCAGCACTCTTAATAGGGCAGACACTCTTAAAGGGACAGTAACTTTTAAATAGGTAGACACTCTTAAAGGGACATATGCTCTTAAAGGGGCAGATGCTCTTACTGGGGTAGTCGCTTCTAAAGGGTCAGTCGCTCTTAAAGGGGCAGTCGCTCTTAAAGGGGCAGTCGCTCTTAAAGGGGCAGTCACTCTTAAAGGGGCAGTCACTCTTAAAGGTATAGTCACTCTTAAAGGATAAGCCGCCCTTAAAGGGGCAGTCAATCTTTAAAGGGCAGTCACTCTTAAAGGGGCAGTCATTTTTAAAGGATAGATACTCTTAAAGGGATAGTCACTCTAAAAAGGGTCAGTCCCTCTTAAAGGGACAACCACTCTGAAAGGTGTAGCCACTCTTAAAGAGACAGTCACTCTTAAAAAGACAGGAACTCTTAAAGGGGCAGCCACTCTTAAAGGGGCAGCAACTTAAAGTGACAGTTACTCTTAAAGTGACAGTTACTCTTAAAGGGGCAGTTACTCTTAAAGGGGCAGTTACTCTTAAAGGGGCAGTTACTCTTAAAGGGTCAGTTACTCTTAAAGGGGCAGTTACTCTTAAAAGGGCAGTTACTCTTAAAGGGACAGACACTTAAAGGGACAGACACTCTTAAAGCGGCAGTCACTCTAAAAGGGGCAGACACTCTTAAAGGGAAAGTCCCTCTTAAAGGGGCAGCTGCTCTTAACGAGGCAATCGCTCTTTAAGGGATGGTTACTCTTAAAGGAGCAGACACTCTTAAAGGGGCAGTCGCTCTTAAAGGGGTAGTGACTCTTAAAGGGACAGTCACTATTAAAGAAACAGTTGCTCTTAAAGGGGCAGTCACTTTTAAAGGGGTAGCCACTCTTAAAATGATAGCCGCTCTAAAAGGGGCAGTTGCTCTTAAAGAGACAGTTACTCTTAAAGGGGCAGACACTCTTAAAGGGGCAGCCGCTCTTAACGGGGCAATCACTCTTTAAGGGATGGTTACTCTTAAAGGAGCAGACACACCTAAAGGGGTAGTCGCTCTTAAAGGGGCATAATATATAAAGGGGCATATTAAATGGGCAGCCGCTCTTAAAGGGACAGACGCTCTTAAAGGGACAGACACTCTTAAAGGGACAGACGCTCTTAAAGGGACAGACGCTCTTAAAGGGACAGACACTCTTAAAGGGACAGACACTCTTAAAGGAGCAGTCACTCTTAAAGAGGCAGACTATTAAAGGGATAGTCTCTCTTAAAGGGGCAGCCACTCTGAATGGGACAGTCACTCTTAAAAGGGCAGCCACTCTTAAAGGGGCAATCTCTCTTAAAGGGACAGACACTCTTAAAGGGATAGCCACTCTTAAAGGGAAAGTCACACTTAAAAGGAAAGTAGCTCTTAAAGAGGCAGACACTCTTAAAAGGGGCAGTCGCTCTTAAAGGGGCAGTTGCTCTTAAAGGGGCAGTTGCTCTTAAAGGGGCAGTCGCTCTTAAAGGGGCAGTCACTTTTAAAGAGGCAATCACTTTTAAAGGGGCAGCCACTCTTAAAGGGGAAGCCACTCTTAAAGGGGCAGTCACTCTTAAAGGGGTAGTCGCTTTTAAAGGGGTAGTCACTCTTAAAGGGACATCACTGTTAAAGGGACAGTCACTCTTAAAGGGGCAGTTACTCTTAAAGGGGCATACGCTCAAAGTAGCAGTCACTCAAAAAGGGACAGTCACTCTTAAAGAGGTAGCCGCTCTTAAAGGGGTAGCCGCTCTTAAAGGGACAGTTGCTTTTAAAAAGACAGGAACTCTTAAAGGGACAGTCCCTCTTAAAGAAGCAGCCACTCTTAAAGGGGCAGCAACTCAAAGTGACAGTTACCCTTAAAGGGGCAGTTACTCTTAAAGGGGCAGTTACTCTTAAAAGGGCAGTCACTCTAAAAGGGGCAGACACTCTAAAAGGGACAGTCCCTCTTAAAGGGGCAGCTGCTCTTAACGGGGCAATCACTCTTTAAGGGATGGTTACTCTTAAAGGAGCATACACTCTTAAAGGGGCAGTAACTCTTAAAGGGGCAACAACTTTTAAAGGGTTAGCACTCTTAAAGGGACGGTTACTCTTAAAGGGGCAGTCACTTTTAAAGGGGTAGCCACTCTTAAAGGGACAGTTACTTTTAAAGGGGCAGACACTCTTAAAGGGGTAGTCACTTTTAAAGGGATAGCCAATCTTAAAGGGACAGTAACGCTCAAAGGAGCAGACACTCTTAAAGGGGCAGTCACAAAGGTGCACTCTGTAAGTCACTGTTAAAGGTGCGTTCTTTTCAAGCACTATGTATTTTCTCCTGGAAATGCAAATCTAGTTATTCTTATTATTCTTCTCCGTAAATTTCTGCAATTAATACAGCCCGAACCGCTTGGCGTACAGACTCCGTTCAAAGTGCGTTTCGAAGCCCTCGATGGTGACAGGTGTGCTATGTATTTTTGGAGTCGATCGGATTTGTCGTTTTTAAGATATCACAGGTTAAACCCAAAAAAATTCCCCATAGGAATGAATGGAGAGGCTAGAGTGGAGACCAATCAGCCAATCACAGTGAATATGCAAATAGCAACACCATATATGGCACAGCATCCACACACTGCAGAAGTCTTAGATATATTGAGGAGCTCACCCAGACCTAAGGATAAGGGTTGCATAGGAATGAATGGAGAAGTTGAATAGAGACCAATCAGCCAATCACAGCTCAATATGCAAATAGGCCAGCGCCATATATGGCCACAGCATCCACACAGTGGAGAAGTCTTAGAGATATCTAGGCATAATATACAGGGGAGATTCCCCAGACCAGAGGATAAGGGGGCATTCACATGTCTGTTATAAAGAGCCGTGATCACAGGCCTCGGGGGACACACTGGCAGAAGAGGGGTTAATCCGCCATTTTGGATTCTGTTAAACAGTCTATTTATGCTGAAAGAGACTTGCACCTGTGAGAGTCACAAAATGGCCGCCGAGTCCCCATGTGTTAACAGACAGCATGGCCGTTTCGCCCCCTCAGCTGAGCGCAGAGTCAAACTTCAAGGGGCTTACCAGAGTGACTCTTAAAGGGACAATCACTCTTAAAGGGGCAGTCGCTCTTAAAGGGATAGTCTCTCTTAAAGGGGCAGTCGCTCTTAAAGGGGCTGCCACTTTTAAATGGGCAGTCCCTCTTAAAGGGGCAGTCACTTTTACAGGGATAGACACTCTCAAAGGGATAGTAACCCTTAAAGGGGCAGCACTCTTAATAGAGCAGACACTCTTAAAGGGACAGTAACTTTTAAATAGGTAGACACTCTTAAAGGGACATATGCTCTTAAAGGGGCAGATGCTCTTACTGGGGTAGTCGCTTCTAAAGGGGCAGTCGCTCTTAAAGGGGCAGTCACTCTTAAAGGGGCAGTCACTCTTAAAAGGTATAGTCACTCTTAAAGGATAAGCGCTCTTAAAGGGGCAGTCAATCTTTAAAGGGCAGTCACTCTTAAAGGGGCATAATATATAAAGGGGCATATTAAATGGGCAGCCGCTCTTAAAGGGACAGACGCTCTTAAAGGGACAGACACTCTTAAAGGGACAGACTATTAAAGGGATAGTCTCTCTTAAAGGGGCAGCCACTCTGAATGGGACAGTCACTCTTAAAAGGGCAGCCACTCTTAAAGGGGCAATCTCTCTTAAAGGGATAGCCACTCTTAAAGGGAAAGTCACACTTAAAAGGAAAGTAGCTCTTAAAGAGGCAGACACTCTTAAAAGGGGCAGTCACTCTTAAAGGGGCAGTCGCTCTTAAAGGGGCAGTCGCTCTTAAAGGGCAGTCGCTCTTAAGGGGCAGTCGCTCTTAAGGGGCAGTCGCTCTTAAAGGGGCAGTCGCTCTTAAAGGGGCAGTCGCTCTTAAAGGGGCAGTCGCTCTTAAAGGGGCAGTCACTCTTAAAGGGGCAGTCACTCTTAAAGGGGCAGTCACTCTTAAAGGGGCAGTCACTCTTAAAGGGGCAGTCACTCTTAAAGGGGCAGTCACTCTTAAAGGGGCAGTCACTCTTAAAGGGGCAGTCACTCTTAAAGGGGCAGTCACTCTTAAAGGGGTAGTCGCTTTTAAAGGGGTAGTCACTCTTAAAGGGACATCACTGTTAAAGGGACAGTCACTCTTAAAGGGGCAGTTACTCTTAAAGGGGCATACGCTCAAAGTAGCAGTCACTCAAAAAGGGACAGTCACTCTTAAAGAGGTAGCCGCTCTTAAAGGGGTAGCCGCTCTTAAAGGGACAGTTGCTTTTAAAAAGACAGGAACTCTTAAAGGGACAGTCCCTCTTAAAGAAGCAGCCACTCTTAAAGGGGCAGCAACTCAAAGTGACAGTTACCCTTAAAGGGGCAGTTACTCTTAAAGGGGCAGTTACTCTTAAAAGGGCAGTCACTCTAAAAGGGGCAGACACTCTAAAAGGGACAGTCCCTCTTAAAGGGGCAGCTGCTCTTAACGGGGCAATCACTCTTTAAGGGATGGTTACTCTTAAAGGAGCATACACTCTTAAAGGGGCAGTAACTCTTAAAGGGGCAACAACTTTTAAAGGGTTAGCACTCTTAAAGGGACGGTTACTCTTAAAGGGGCAGTCACTTTTAAAGGGGTAGCCACTCTTAAAGGGACAGTTACTTTTAAAGGGGCAGACACTCTTAAAGGGGTAGTCACTTTTAAAGGGATAGCCAATCTTAAAGGGACAGTAACGCTCAAAGGAGCAGACACTCTTAAAGGGGCAGTCACATAGGTGCACTCTGGAAGTCACTGTTAAAGGTGCGTTCTTTTCAAGCACTATGTATTTTCTCCTGGAAATGCAAATCTAGTTTATAATGTTGTCTCTCTGCATGACCTTACTTCTACAGAATTAGGGCCCATGCACACGACCGCATGTATTTTGCGGTCCGTAAAAAACAGGTCTGTAAAAAATACGGATGACGTCCGCGTATGTTCCTTAGTTTGCGGAACGGAACAGCCGGCCCCTAATAGAACAGTACTATCCTTATCCGTAATGCAGGCGATAATAGGACATGTTCCATTTTTCGGCGGAACGGAAATACGGACATACGGAAATGAAGTGCAAACGGAGTAACTTCTGTTTTTTATTGCAGACTCATTAAAATGAATGGTTCTGCATACGGTCCGGAAAAAATCCAAAACGGAAAGAAAATACATTCGTGTGCATGAGCCCTTATACTGACATAATGCTGTCAGTATACTTCTGTGGAATTAAGATCATGCAGAGGCACACAGCATTATAAATAATGATAATGCTGAGTGCACCTGCGAAATTAGCATAATGTGTTTAAAATGGGAAATTATGCACACACACACACACACGGAATCTGATTTCCGCACAAGACATGTTCATCTGAAAAGGACCTAAGAGTGAGTCACATAAATCATGAAATTGGGGAGGAAGCAAAGCCTTAAATTTCTTATAATAAATAATAGGTAGTATGTCAGGGGGCCGGGCTTTTACTATTTGGAACAGAACACAGTACTTTGGAGATCTCTTTTTGAGTAAATGGATGTACTAATTCTATACTAACTTAGCAGCTGCAAGGGAAGTAAGGTTAAGTGAGCAAAGAAAATAGTCTATAAGAGCAGCATGATCAGTTGAGGCACATTCCGGGTCTGAAAGGGCTAGATTATAGGTTAGAATAATATATCTAAAACTCTTAGGAGAAAGAGGAGCTGGGAAAAAAATACAATAAAAAGAAAAGTAAAGAAAGGCAAACATCACTCAAATAGAAAGATATCTGTCCTGAAATTGAGATAAAATCCTCGATGGAGAAGATGGAGTCTATGATCATTTGGACTTCACTGTGTCTAACATAACTATCATTACCTAAGAATGAACTGACATGTCTGAAATGCAAGACTTTTGGGGATATTTATCAAACTGGAGTAAAGTATAACTGGTTTAGTTGCCCATAGCAATCAGATTACACCTGGAATCTGACTGGTTGCTATTGGCAACTATGTCAATTCTACTTTATATCAGTTTGATAAATGATCCCATATGTCCATTTTATCTGATAGAAGGAACAATGACTTATCTAAAATGTTTATGCAAGGTATTTTCAATTTGTTGACCTGTAAACAGACTTGTCCGGGAATGTTTGAGCAAGAGAGAGTTAACCCTTTCACGACCGGAGGTTTTTTCGGTATTGCGTTTTCGTTTTTTGCTCCTTGCCTTCATACAGCCATAACTTTTTTATTTTTCTGCTCACATAGTTGTATGAGGGCTTGTTTTTTGCGGGACAAGTTGTACTTTCAAATGCCACCATTTATTATTGGATATGGTGTAGTGGGAAGCGGGAAAAAAATTCCAAATCGGGTGAAATTGCAAAAAAACCACTATTCCGCTACAGTTTTCCGGGTTTTTTATTTACGGCGTTCGCTGTTCATTAAAACTGACCAGTTACTTTCATTCTACAGGTCAGTACGAATCCAGCGGTACCTAACATGTTTAGTTTTTCTTGTGTTTTGATAGTGATAAAAAAATGATAAGTTGGTTGTTTTGTTTTTTTTTTTTTGGTCATCATATCTTGACCCCGATAACTTTTTGGCATTTATGTGTACGGAGCTGTATGGGGGCTCATTTTTTGCGGGGCGATCTGAAGTTTTTATTGATACCATTCTGGGGTGTGTCTGACTTTTTGATCGCTTTTTATTTAATTTTTTTTAGAAAAAAAAAGTGACAAAAAACGTCAAATCGCCATTTGGACGCTTTTTTCCGCCACACAATTTGCCGTATTGGAATTTTTTTTTTTTTTGTTTAAAAGTACGGGCGTTTTCGGTCACGGTGATACCCATGATGTCTATATTTATGGTTATTTAGGTATTTATTTTTTAATTATACGGAAAGGGGGGTGATTTAAACTTTTATATTTTTTTTATTTTTTATATATTTAACATTTTTTTTTAATTTTTTTTTAATTATTTGAAAGCTCAAATATAAGCTAATATATTGTACTTTTAATTTTTTCACTATGAGCAATCTCTGATTTTTATCTTGAATTAAAACTCATGATTGCTCATTTCTTATCCTGGCCTGCCATCTAGTGGCCAGAATAAGAATTGCACTTTGAAAGCTGTAATCCTCACCAGCGAGGATTACAGCTTTCATAACGTGTACAGACGGCCCGATTGGCCAAATCGGGTCGTCTGTACATCACCCGGAAGCAAACTGCTTCCGGGTACAGACGCCACCGGAAGCCATCAGAGGGGCCCAGAAGAAAAGAGAGGCCCCTCGGAAGACGCCGTCGATGGCGGTAAGTAGCCGCAAGTCTCTGCTGTTAGAAACAGCAGAGACTTGCCGGCCATGACGCCCGCCGCACCCGCGAGCGGGCGTCATGTCCCCGCACCGCCCGAGCGCCATACATGTACGGCGCCGGTCGGGAAGGGGTTAAAGTGAGTCCATCACCTGTTTTTCACCAATATAACTAAGAGCACTGTCCCAAAATCAGCTTTCACTCCTGACTGGTTTTCTAACAGTTATATCTTCTGATATAGTGGATATAACGCTGCATTCCAAGCTTTCACAGAAGGTCAGGACCATTTTTTTTACCAATCCCGAGATATGAGCACCTAAAGCAGCCCTCCCCTCTTCAGTCTAGGGTGCTTTGGGTGCTTGCAGCAGCAGAGCTGGGCACTTGGGAGCTGTTTTTCAGCAGAATAATGCCTCATGCATACGACTATATATACAGTGCCTTGCGAAAGTATTCGGCCCCCTGGAACTTTTCAACTTTTTGCCACATTTCAGGTTTCGAACAAAAAGATATAACATTTTAAATTTTTGGTGAAGAATCAACAACAAGTGGGTCACAATTGTGAAGTGGAACGAAATTTATTGGATCGTTTTTTCGATTACTTTTTTTGTAATAATAAAACTGAAAAGTTGGGCGTGCAAAATTATTCGGCCTATTTACTTTCAGTTCAAAAAAACTCAATCCAGAAGTTCATTGAGGATCTCTGAATGATCCAATGTTGTCCTAAATGACTAATGAAGATAAATAGAATCCACCCGTGTGTAATCAAGTCTCTGTATAAATGCTCCTGCTCTGTGATAGTCTCAGGGTTCTGTTTAAAGCACAGAGCATCATGAAGACCAAGGAACACACCAGGCAGGTCCGTGATACTGTTGAGGAGAAGTTTAAAGCCGGATTTGGATACCAAAAGATTTCCCAAGCTTTAAACATCCCAAGCAGCACTGTGCAAGCGATCATATTGAAATGGAAGGAGTATCAGACCACTGCAAATCTACCAAGACACGGCCGTCCCTCTAGACTTTCATCTCAAACAAGGAGAAGACTGATCAGAGATGCAGCCAAGAGGCCCATGATCACTCTGGATGAACTGCAGAGATCTACAGCTGAGGTGGGAGAGTCTGTCCATAGGACAACAATCAGTCGAACACTTCACAAATCTGGCCTTTATGGAAGAGTGGCAAGAAGAAAGCCATTTCTCAAAGATATGCATTAAAAAGTCTCGTTTACAGTTTGCCACATGCCACCTGGAAGACACACCAAACATGTGGAAGAAGGTGCTCTGGTCAGATGAAACCAAAATCGAACTTTTTGGAAACAATGCAAAACGATATGTTTGGCGCAAAAGCAACACAGCTCATCACCCTGAACACACCATCCCCACTGTCAAACATGGTGGTGGCAGCATCATGTTTGGGCCTGCTTTTCATCAGCAGGTACAGGGAACATTGTTAAAATTGATGGGAAGATGGATGGAGCCAAATACAGGACCATTCTGGATGAAAACCTGTTGGAGTCTGCAA
The DNA here is from genome assembly GCA_900303285.1 of Rhinella marina. Lineage (NCBI taxonomy): Eukaryota > Metazoa > Chordata > Amphibia > Anura > Bufonidae > Rhinella > Rhinella marina. The sequence continues at coordinate 27,907 of ONZH01009718.1, read as the reverse complement.
AAGACCTGAGACTAGGACGGAGATTTATCTTCCAACAAGAAACTGATCCCAAACATAAAGCAAAATCTACAATGGAATGGTTCAAAAATAAACGGATCCAGGTCTTAGAATGGCCAAGTCAAAGTCCAGACCTGAATCCAATTGAGAATATGTGGAAAGAGCTGAAAACTGCTGTTCACAAACGCTCTCCATCCAACCTCAAAGAGCTCGAGCTGTTTTGCAAGGAAGAATGGGCAAGAATTTCAGTCTCTAGATGTGCAAAACTGATAGAGACATACCCCAAGCGACTTGCAGCGGTAATCGCAGCAAAAGGTGGCGCAACAAAGTTGCAAAAAAAAGTTTATTCTTGATTCTTCACCAAAAATTTAAAATGTTATATCTTTTTGTTTGAAGCCTGAAATGTAGCAAAAGGTTGAAAAGTTCCAAGGGGCCGAATACTTTCGCAAGGCACTGTATTTTGCGGTCCACAAAATGAACCATAACTTTTTATATTTTTCCATTCACATATCCATATGAGGGCTTATTTTTTGGGGGGGCAAGTTGTACTTTATAATGCCACTATTTATTATGGCATACAATGTAGTGGGAAGCGGCAAAAAAAAAATCCAAATCAGGCGGAATTGGAAAAAAAAATGCAATTCCTTCACCATTTTACGGGTTTTGTTTTCACAACGTTCCCTTTGCTGTAAAACTGACATGTGCTCTTCATTCTCTGGGTCAGTACGATTACAACAATAACAAATATGTATAGGTTTTTTATGTCTAAGTAGTGTTATAATAAATTTAAACTTTGAAAAAAAAATATAAAAATTTTTTATCACAATATTCCCACCCCCACAACTTTTTTATAGTTATATTTACTGAGCTGTGCGGGGGCTCGATTTTTGCGGTACAATCAGTTTTTGTTGATAACATTTCGGAGTATGTGTGACTTTTGATCGCATTTTATTATATTTATTGGGTAAGAGAAGCAATGCAAAAATGGAAAATTGGCCACTTTGACCCTTTTTCCATTATGCCAGTCAAAACCCTTTATTTTTTCCTTTACTCTGAACCCTCATGAGTCTTTTAGACCCATGATTTGTACAGAATTGCTAATTTCTTATGTTGGCCTGCCACCTCTTCAGAGAGACCCAGCGCATTGAAACCAATTACTGGCATCCTCACTGGCCGCAGAGGATGCCAGTAAGAAGCCCGGATCTCACTTGATTGCGACATCTAAAAGCTTTAATGACCACAATCAGCATTATTGCATTATCTGCTGTTTGAAACACCGGAGACTCGCAGGCCATGACACCCACTGCAGGCGTGAACGGGCACTGTGTTTGCACTTCGCTCGTAGCGAATGGGTTAAAAGCTGGAACTTTGAAGCTAGCAGATGAAGTTCATCTACAGAAAGATGCTTCACGTAGAAATGTTTTCTTGATCAAGACTCCGACTGCTTTTCGCTGAAATGGACTTCCCAACTGTTGTAATTAAGGTTAAGTGCACACGAACGTTAAAAATGGCCGTCCTATTTTTGGCCATTTTCACGACCAGATGGACCCCATAAAAATCAATGGAACCATTTTTAATGGCCACTTAGAAAGAAGTGCACCTAATGGTTGTTAAAACGGGTACAATAGTTTAATATGGTCTTCTAGGGGTTAAAAAAAAACCCAAAACACTCACCTCATCCACTTGCACGAACAGAGGCAGTCGCTCTTCTTTTGATGATGTCACCACGTGATCATGGTGAGAGTGAGCGGTGTCATCATGCTTAGCTCAGGCCCTTCACAATCAAGAGAGGACCGACTGCCTCTGCACATGGAAGTGGATGATGTGATTTTTTTTTCTACTAAAAAAAAATAAAAAATTACAGCTGAGGACATTATGGGCCACTATGGGAGATATTATTACTGCTGGGGGTCAGTATTAGTATACATTATGGATACTGCAGGGACTGGGATTTTATTTAAAAAAAAAAAAAGCCAATGGAATTCATCCACTTTTTGAGGAGTTGTTGATGGGACAAGGATACCTACTGCAAAGTTTTGAAAGAAAATAAAAGATAGGGCGCGCCACATGTGCCGTATCAATGTATAAAAATGAGGGGTTAAAGAACGATCAAATGCGCTTACCCCTTTTCGTTGTGTGAGGACACAACCACTATGTGAAGCTCCGCTGGTTATTGTCACCGACCAGCAATGCGGATAAGGGTGATTCCTTGACTGCAGACGCGATCCTCAAGTACACATCGGACTGGAACGCCGGGGTGCCGTTAAGTATAGTTGAACGGAGGAGACAGGATCACTAGTATGGCGCTGTCACAGGACTTCTCAATACACCGGAGATTTAGATGTAGAGGCAGTGGTTTATCATAGTTATGTCAATAATCCCCCGAAACGTGTTGACATAACTATAATAAACCACTGCCTCTACATCTAAATCTCCGGTGTATTAAGAAGTCCTGTGACAGCGCCATACTAGTGATCCTGTCATCCTGTCTCCTCCGTTCAACTACTCCAAAGCTTTGCCATTGATAATGGCTGTTTAAGAATGTTCCAGATGGTTGACTCAGTGACCAATCGCTTTGATGTCAGCTTTTATAACCACAAGTTCCTTGAGAATTAGAAACAGACTGTTAAGGAACAACTACTAAGAAGGAAAAGGAAACTGTGCTAGTATTGTCCTTCCCCAGATTGGTGTCAGACCCATTTTCAAAACTGGCGGCGGTGGCATCTTCTGGATGCGACTTTTCCAGTATATCCCTGGAAGCATGATGAGGAGTCAAAGAGAGCTTCTTCTAAAACTTGTCAATATCAACTTGATTTCTTTTGACTTTGGGTGTAACATAGTTTGTAAGACCGAAAAAAGACACCTGTCCATCCAGTTCAGCCTGTTTTCCTACAAGTTGATCCAGAGGAAGGCAAAAAAAAACCCTGTGAGGTAGAAGCCAATTTTCCTCACTTTAGGGGGAAAAATTCCTTCCCGACTCCAATCAGGCAATCAGATTAACTCCCTGGATCAACGACCCCTCTCTAGTAACTATAACCTGTAATACCCTCCAGAAATACATCCAGGCCCTTCTTGAACTCTTTTAGTGAACTTACCATCACCACCTCCTCAGGCAGAGAGTTCCATAGTCTCACTGCTCTTACCGTAAAGAATCCTCTTCTATGTTTATGTACAAACCTTCTTTCCTCCAGACGCAGAGGATGTCCCCTCGTCACAGTCACAGTCCTCGGGATAAATAGATGATGGGAGAGATCTCTGTACTGACCCCTGATACTTTTTTCTAAAGTGAATAACCCTAATTTTGATAATCTTTCTGGGTACTGTAGTCCACCCATTCCAGTTATTACTTTAGTTGCCCTCCTCTGAACCCTCTCCAGCTCTGCTATGTCTGCCTTGTTCACAGGAGCCCAGAACTGTACACAGTACTCCATGTGTGGTCTGACTAGTGATTTGTAAAGTGGCAGGACTATGTTCTCATCACGGGCATCTATGCCTCTTTTGATGCAATCCATTATCTTATTGGCCTTGGCAGCAGCTGTCTGGCACTGGCTTCTACAGCTTAGTTTGCTGTTCACTAAAATTCCTAGGTCCTTTTCCATGTCAGAATTACCCAGTGCTTTACCATTTAGTATGTACTGGTGACTTGCATTATTCCTTCCCATATGCATAACCTTACATTTGTCAGTGTTAAACCTCATCTGCCACTTTTCTGACCAAGCCTCCAGTCTATCCAGATCCTGCTGTAGCAGTGCACTGTCCTCCTCTGTGTTAAAGGGGTTCTGCAGTTTTTTCAAACTGATGATCTATCCTCTGGATAGATCATCAGCATCTGATCGGCGGGGGTCCGACACTCGGGACCCCCGCCGATCAGCTGTTTGAGAAGGCAGCGGCGCTGCAGGAGCGCCGCGGCCTTCTCTGTTTACCGCAGGCCCAGTGACGTCACGACTAGTATCACTGGCCTGGGCGGGGCTAAGCTCCATTCATGTGAACAGAGCTTAGCCCCGCCCAGGCCAGTGATACTAGTCGTGCCGTCACTGGCCTGCGGTAAACACAGAGAAGGCCGCGGCGCTCCTGCAGCGCCGCTGCCTTCTCAAACAGCTGATCGGCGGGGGTCCAGGGGGTCGGACACCCGCCGATCAGATGCTGATGATCTATCCAGAGGATAGATCATCAGTTTGAAAAAACTGCAGAACCCCTTTAATTACTTTACACAGTTTAGTGTCATCTGCAAAAATTGATATTTTACTATGCAAACCTTCTACAATATCATTAATAAATATATTGAAGAGAATAGGACCCAATACAGACCCCTGTGGTACCGCACTAGTGACAGTGACCCAATCTGAGTATCTACCGTTAATAACCACCCTCTGTTTTCTATCACTGAGCCAGTTACTTACCCACATACAGACATTTTCTCCCAGGCCAAGCATTCTCATTTTATATACTAACCTTTATGTGGTACCGTGTCAAACGCTTTGGAGAAGTCCAAATATACGACATCCATTGAGTCACCGCGGTCAAGTCTAGAACTTACCTCCTCATAGAAACTGATTAAATTGGTTTGACATGACCGATCCCTCATGAAGCCATGCTGATACAGAGTTATTTGCTTATTTACATTGAGGTACTCCAAGATAGCATCTCTCAGAAAACCTTCAAACAGTTTACCCACAACAGAAGTTAAACTTACTGGCCTATAGTTTCCGGGCTCTGTTTTTGGACCCTTTTTGAATATTGGCACCACATTTGTTATGCGCCAATCCTGTGGAACACTCCCCGTCAGTATAGAGTCCTTAAATATCAGAAATAAGGGTCTGTCGATGACATTACTTAATTCTCTTAGGATACGGGGGTGTATGCCATCCGGTCCTGGTGATTTGTCTATTTTAATATTTTTAAGACGTTGCTGTACCTCTTCCTGGGTCAAAGAGGACACTTTTAAAGGGGAATTTACTTTTATACTCTGCATTTCATCTGACAGTTTATTTTCCTCAGTGAATACAGTGGAGAAAAAGTTATTTAGTAGCTTCGCTTTCTCATCATCGCTCTCTGCAACTCCCCCCTCATTACTCTGTAAGGGGCCCGACACCTTCAGGTTTATACTTTTTAGTATTTATATAATTGAAGAACATTTTAGGGTTAGTTTTACTCTCTTTGGCGTTTAATCTCTCTGTCTCTAGTTTGGCTGCTTTTATTTGCCTTTTACATATTCTATTTTTTTCCTTATAGTTTTTCAATGCTTCCTCGCTCTCCTCCTGTTTTAGTGATTTAAATGCTTTCTGTTTGTCATTTATTGCTTTCTTTACAGCTCTATTTATCCACATTGGTTTTTTCTTGTTCCTTAACCTTTTATTCCCATAAGGTATGTACCTCTCACAATTAGATATTAGGATGCTTTTAAAAATATCCCATTTTGTGGCTGTATTTTTATTTTTGAGGACTTTGTCCCAGTTAGTTAGGCCTATGGCCTCTCTTAGTTGGCTAAATTTAGCTTTTTTGAAGTTTGGTATTTTTGTTCCTCCCTGAAGAAACACTCAGGGTGTGACAAGTTGTTCCCTGGATTTACCTTTAGATGTGCCCATTAGATGGGTCAGTGTTAATTAGATCACAACAGGAAAATAGAGCAGATTTCCACTAGGGCCAAATGAAGGTTCACATGTTGTGTCTCAGCTAGTGCCAGTAGCCAAGTATAGACAGGATGCTATTAATGAAAAAAATGGGAAAAGTCTCAATGCTCTGTGAATATTCTGTGCACTGCATACATTGCATGTATTTTCCTTTGACATGTATTTAGCCATAGCAACCAGCACCTGCGCTCTGGGATGTTTTTAATCAGTGCAACTATAAAGCCGAGTGATTCGGCATGCATGCTAGTATCTGCATTCCTGAACTAGGGGAGGCCTTTGAAGCACCAGAAATGGCAAAAGGCAGTGTGAATACAGCATACATGTGGAACAAATCACCCCCTGATTATATGGAAGCCAAGTCTGGCACATAACAGGTAGGAGATAGTGTTAGGTTCCCATTCTGCAGAGAACACCTTGACGATTCGGTGAATGGGCTCAGATAATTGTGTACAAAATATATTTGCCAAGAGTCTCTAATTTATTAAACAAGCATAGCATGAGCTTTAGAATACTCTATATCACTATGGCATTTTGTGCTTTATCTGGTTAGCGGTGTGCGGTTGCATTGTATGTATTGCACTTCCCAAAATAGCCATCAGATGAAGGTCCAAGATCACAATGAAAAGCAACCCTGAGTTTAAGAAAAAGAATGACCCAGTGGACGACGCTTCACTCCTTCAACTCTGGAATGTAATATATGAGAACAAACTCAGACAATAAGGATGGATAATGTTACAGACATAAAGGTTAATTACTGTATTTCTCGCTTTATGACAGTAGGGGGAAAATGGCCGTGTGTCTTATAAAGCGAATACTAGTGAGCACTTCCATTATGGAAGCGCTTAGTAGTATGTAATAGGTGTCGGGAGTGGGGAAACATACTTACCCTCCTCTGTCTTCTCTGCAGGCGCTGCACTGTCCTGACCTTGTACAGCATCAGGACGTAGTGAGCGCACTATGACCTGACAATGCACGCAGTCAGATGACAGTGCAGCGCCGGCAGAGAAGACAGAGGAGTGCCGGACCCGGAGCGGAGCCCCTGCGCTGGAGTGGTAATAGAGTTTTTTATTTTATTCTGATGGAGCTGATCTGAGGTCTGATGGAGGCACAATGGGCTGCTCTGAGGTCTGATGGGGGCACAGTGGGCTGCTCGAGGTCTGATGGGGGCACAGTGGGCTGCTCCGAGGTCTGATGGGGGCACAGTGGGCTGATCTGAGGTCTGATGGGGGTACAGTGAGCTGATCTGAGGTCTTATGGAGGCACAGTGGGCTGGTCTGATGGGGGCACAGTGGGCTGATCAGAGGTCTGACGGGCACAGTGGGCTGATCTGAGGTCTGATGGGGGCACAGTGGGCTGATATGGTGGCACAGTGGGCTGATCTGAGGTCTGATAGGGGCACAGTGGGCTGATCAGAGGTCTGATGGGGGCACAGTGGGATGAGTGGGCTGATCTGAGGTTTGATGGGGGCTGAGTGGGCTGATATGGGGGCTGAGTGGGCTGATATGGTGGCACAGTGGGCTGATCTGAGGTCTGATAGGGGCACAGTGGCTGATATGGAGGCACAGTGGGCTGATCTGAGGTCTGATGGGGGTCTGAAAGGGCTGATCTGAGTCTGATGTGATATTCTGAAATTTATGGGGGGGTCTGATATGAGGTCTGATGAAAAATATTTTTTATTATTTTCCTATTCTAAAATCTGGGGTGCGTCTTATAAAACGAAAAATACGGTAAATCACTGGGCCTCTTTTACTCCTTCAGCTCTGGGCAAAGTTTCCAGTGGGTACAATTCAGGGGTAGGAGGAATGGAAAATAAAACCTGTTTAAGCTATTGGTGTGCTACAGCAGTACAAGATGAGAGTCACTGTGCAAGGCCTAGGCACATTGTATAGAAGATAATCTTCATAATTATTAGCTCACCAGTGGGTAAGGAGACAAAGTCTACTTGACAGTCTGTGTAATTTGTCTCTGAAAGAGAAGGGCCGCTATCCCTATGAGTGTAGCACAGGCCCAGGGGAGTCTTACGGCACCCTGCCCCCTCATCTGCACTGCATTGCTGGAAGCCCCGGCAGTGCTATGGAGTGGGGAGTTATCACAGGAGCCAAGGTAGCTGCCGGTCCTGGGGTTATGTAATTGTAGCAGATCCCGGATCAGCGTGTTGTAGTCTCGTCACTGGGGATCAGGAGTCTAGGAGAGAGGCAAAGATGGCAGGCACTGCCCCGCATAGGAGAAAGGTCTTAGCAGCCTGGTATCGCCCAGAATTAAAGAGGACCTTTCACCACTCCTGACATGCCTGTTTTAATAGCTTCATGCATTCCCCATGTAATAACAAGTCTGGAACATCTATTCTTATGTCTGTATGTTGTGCCATTCCTTTATTATTTGCACTAGAAGTTATGAATGAATTGCTATTTGTCTTTAGTAAGGGAACAGAGGGGAGGTAACCAGTTGGGGGGCGTGTACCTGCACAGTCTGAACATGGCAGCACTGATTGGCTAGAGTCAGTCTGTGCAGGTACACACCCCCAACTGGTCACCACCCCTCTGTTCCTTTACTGGAGGCAAATAGCAATTCATTCATAACTTCTAGTGCAAATAATAAAGGAATAGCATAACATAGAGCCATAAGAATAGATGTTCCAGACTTGTTATTACACGAGGAATGCATGAAGCTATTAAAACAGGCATGTCAGGAGTGGTGAAAGGTCCTCTTTAAGCGATTTTCTCCTGGGACAGTTTTTAAACTGTGTTTAGGAGCAGGATGGCTGTAGCAGTGCCTGGATAAATCTGTGTGAAAGCACGTCTGGGTCATTCCATGTCAAGTGAACCAATGATTTTTACCTCTATATTTTTAATTCTTTTGAGATTTTGTTATTTGGTAATAGTGTGTCAGAGAATGCAAAATGTGAAGAAAAAAATTATATATATATATATATATTTCTCAAAAAGTGCGAATTTCGGTGTTGCCCCATAACTCAGGCTAGAAAAAAGATAGAGAAAAACAAAATAAACAGCATTGTACAGGCTTTCACCAGATATGTTATAGAGTAATAATATTTTACCCATGCGAACGCAAAATTTTAAAACGCATTTCCGAAAGAAAACGTTTAATTTCAAAATTTCCAAAAATGCACATGTGCCTGCTATGCTCCTATCCACATCTATACCAAAATTCAAGTTGGGATCACGATGGAATTATATTTAAAAATATAACTATTACAGTATCAATTCGAAAATCTTGAATTCAGATCTGTTCAGCCAAAGAATGAGCAATGAGAATGGAGAAATTAAGTACTAAAGTGTAGTTATGATATCTGAGTGCTTACTTCATGATTCAATAGCTGTTCATTTGTTCCAAAAAAAAATGATTTCAGCGATAAAAACGGACATCCTACCAAGTTTGAGCAAGGTCTACTACTTCTCGGATGGCTCTTCTGCACAGTAAAAACAGTAAAAAAAAATCTTTATAAATGTATGCCATCACAAGAAAGATTTTGGAATGGAAGCTGAATGGCACTTTTTTGCCACTGCTCATGGTAGAGGTGTATGTGATGGTTTAGGAGGAACCGTGAAACGCCTTGCAGCTCGAGCTAGCCTCCAGAGGCCATATTCGGACCAAATCTTAACACCCATGCAACTTTTCAAATGGAATGAGAAAAATATTCTTAACATCCTGTTCATGTATTGTACAAACCAGGACTACGAAGAGGAGGAGAGTTTGTTAAAACATCAGTTACAGGAAGCAGAACCCATCAAAAGGACTCAGCAATACCACACTTGCATTCCATCTAGTGAAACAGAAATAAAAACAAGGATTTTTCATTCAGCAATGACAGTGAAGTCCATGAAGTGTTGGAAGGCGGCACAAGATTGGCAATGGATGACAAGACTGGTTATGTGACCTGTGAATATGATCGGCGCTGGTGGCTGGCAACTATACTCTCCCAAGATTGTGAAAATGAAGAAGTAGAATTGACTTTTTTGCATCCTTCTGGTCCAGCGCCATCCTTTGTGTATACAAGACAACCAGACATTTTAAAAGTTAACAAAAATCAGATAATAAGCCGAACACCATGACAGGCCGTACATACTCTTTGACACAAAAGTTAATGGCCATTGCTAGTAAGCGCTTATGGACAAGATTACATTTCACCCACTAGAAAGGACAAATTGATGATAAAAGGCCAGTTTAAAAAAGTACTATTAATTATTTGATTAGTTCATATTTTATAGAACGAGGATTTAACTAAGTACTGTACTATTCTTCTTAAACACTTCATAAATGACATGTTTAGTGATATAATTTAAAAAAAATTGTTACACGTATAAATAGGTGTTAAAAATAATGGTTCTTTTAATCTTGTTTTATATAATTACGATGAGACTGTATTTAGAAAATTACACTTGAGGATATGATCACCTTTTTTCTTTTGGTTTGTTCAATGCATTCAGGTTGAAAATGCTGAGCAAGTTGTGTTATGATGATTAAGATGTATTTATTCTGGCACTTACGGTATTTGTTTTTTGTGTTTCTTTATTGTTGCATATAAATGTTGAATTCAATAAGTTGTCATTTGAAAAGAAAAAAAGGCAATAAACTCACACAAACATAAAATCAGATGATTCAAGGCTTAAAAAAAAAAAAAATTTGATAGGTCCCAAGTTGAATCCCTGTACAAATATAAGAACACAAGTAAAACACATGCATTTTTTTCACAATTTTAAAACATAAGTTTTTTTACACAATTGCGCATGAAAATTTTGAATTTGATTTCTCCAAAATATAAAGAAACATAGTCTTGCGACATATCAAATGAAAGCCGGTACCGTTCTGAGAAAAAATATGCCTCTCCCACCTCTTTATTTCAATTTTAGCCCGAGATACGATAAAAAAAATGTAAAGCCATACCAAGCCAAAATTCGCACTTTCAAAACTTTAACTGTAAAAAATTAACTGATGAAGAAAAAAAATCAAAACTTTTAATTTGTAATTAACTAAAGTTGTACTTCATAAAAAAAAAATCTAAAGACGTCAGGTAAAAAAAATATTCATATTTGGATCACTTGATATGGAATGACTCGTCTGCAGCGACGCTCGGCCTACCCACGCCATTCCCAGCCTCCTCCATTCTAGCATTTGCACTTTCAACAACTATACAACTATAAAAATTAGTTAAAGGGGTTGTCCGAGTTATGAAAAAAATATATAGTACTTTAAATCTGATGGGCAGCAATATATAACTAAGATAAGCAAGTTTTAGGCAAAAAAAAAAATCTATATTTCCTCATTTCCCTTGATCTCTTCTGGTCTTTGTTTACATGCTGTAATAACAATCTCTGACCCCCCCCCCCCCCCATGCAAAGGGAGTGAATACAAGAGCTGCCCTGAGTGACATGTTTTGTGGGATACTCAGCAGCATGATGTATGTGTAGGACTACAAGTCCCAGCTGTACAATGACACTGCTGATACACACAGGATCTCCCCCTACCTTTTTTTTGTACTTTGCATCTCCTCCAGATTAGCTCCAGTATCAGCTCAGTGTCTGTAGGGTGAGGGCAGATTCTGTGTCTCTTTACATCTGCAGCTACTGTTGTAAAGCTTTCAGTGTGTTCTGGCTGAAGGGATTAATGTTTTTTCTGAAAGAATCCAGGGAGAGCAGATAGCAGCAGCGCAAAGCAGGGGGGGCGTAGCCAGTGATGTCTCGTGTACAGGCTCTGTGCACGAATATAAGATTAGCAGGGAGGCAAGCTGACATCACAGGTCATGTGACCCTGAGTGTAATCTGAGGAACCAGCAGCTTTAGAAGCAGAAAGTATATGGGAAAGTTGTTGTATTTGACTAGTTAGAAACATACAAAGGACAAAAAATAACTCAGACAACCCCTTTAATCCCATCACTAACGAGTGATGTTCTTTTTTTTTTGTTTGTTATTTTGTTTAAAAGTTTTTTACTCCGTGGCATCCCGAAGCCATATTTTTCTGTTCACATAGACATATGAGGGCTGGTTTTGTACTTTCTAAGGGCACCATTTAATATTACACAGAATGTAGTGAGGAAGCTGGAAAAAAAATTAAAAAATGGGGTGGAATAGAAAAATTGCATTCTGGCACAATTTAATGAGTTTCATTTTTATGGAGCTCCCTATGTAGTAAAACTGACCCGTTCTTCTCTGAGCCAGTACATTTTTATAGCTTTTCTTGAGTTATTTAAAAAGAAAAAAAAAGTGACAGGAAAAAAATGGTTTTTTCTCTACAGAGTTTTGTGAGGGCTCATTTTTTGCAAGAAAGATGATAATTACTTACCGGTAATTGGATTTTCCGTTTAGACCCACAACGGCACTAAGCAGGAGGAAACCCCGCCTCCCAGGGACAGGAAACAACTAGGAGAATCAAATGGTTAAATAGCCTCCTTCTCTTACCTTCTCCAGTAAGTATCCAAGGACAGAGAAAATAATGCAAAAACATGGTATATTTATTATATTTACCAAAGGGTATGTATACATATAACAATACACCAAATACTGAAACCAAATAATATAAAGGGGTGGGAAAAACCCAGTGCCGTTGTGGGTCTAAACGGAAAATCCAATTACCGGTAAGTAATTATCATCTTTTCCGTACGCCCCACAACGGCACTAAGCAGGAGGATTAACAAAGGAATCACAACATTAGGGGGGGACTACGGCAGACAATACTCTTCTACCAAAAGACAAATTGCTATTATACAGCACATCCAACTTATAATGCTTGAAAAAAGTGGATGGGCTGGACCAGGTGGCAGCCTGGCAAATTTGAGCAATGGAAGCAGAAGCTCCTTCTGCCCAGGAGGTAGACATGGCACGAGTGGAATGTGCCTTGATCACGAGGGGCGGAGCAAGGCCTTTCTCCTGATAAGCCATGGAAATGGTGAGTTTGATCCAGCGAGAAATGGACGTCTTGGAAGCACACTGGCCTTTATTTTGCCCCGCAAACTGAATCAGAAGACGGTCCGATTTTCTAAAACCCTCCGTGGCCAACAGGTAGGCCAGGACGCATCTTCTAACGTCTAGGTGGTGGAACAAACATTCCTTGCTTGATTTAGCCTGCGGACAAAAGGTAGGTAATGAGACATCTCTCTGATAGTGAAATTTAGAGAAGACTTTTGGCAGAAAAGATGGTTCATGTCTAAGCATAATTCTATCATCCAAAATGGTCAAATACGGGGCCTTACAGGAGAAGGCCTGGATTTCCCCCACTCTCTTGGCCGAAGTTATGGCAATCAAAAATGCTGTCTTGAAGGACAAAAGTTTGAGGGGAATCTCAGACAAAGGCTCAAAGGGAGGTTCCATCAGAACAGATAACACAAGATTTAAATCCCAAGGAGGGACTTCTTGATCTAACCGAAGGATATAAACGACTTGCTCCCTTAAAGAAACGCTTTATCAGACTGAAATCAGCTAACTTAACATCCAGAAATGCACTTAAGGCTGCCACCTGGACCTTAAGGGTGCTAACCCTCAAACCATCCTCCAAACCCTTCTGAAGAAAGTCCAGAATTAATCTTACGTCCAGCGGACCTTCGGGGCAGAAAGCATCTCCTGCAAAACGAAGAAAGGCGTGCCAGGATCTCAGATAAATTCTGGAGGTAATCGGCTTTCTGCTATGCAACAGAGTCTCGATGACCATGTCCGAGAGACCTCTAGATTTTAAGATGTTACGCTCAATCTCCAGGCTGTCAATCTTAATTGAGGAAGGCCTGGATGAAGGGCCGGGCCCTGCTGAAGAAGGTTGAGGTCTTGAGGAAGATGCCAGAAGTCTCCCTTCGAGAGGAGCAGGAGCAGGGGAAACCACGTCCTCTTCGGCCAAAAGGGAGTGATTAAGATCAATTGGCCCCCTTCTTCCAGTAGTTTCGTCAGTACCCTGGGGATCAGGGTTATAGGAGGGAAGGCATATAAGAGGCCCCTCGGCCAAGGACCCGAGAAGGCATCCACTCGCTCTGGGTTGTCCCTGAAAGAAAGGGAGAAAAATCTGCTCAATTGCATATTCGCCCTTGAGGCAAACAAGTCCATTACAGGGGAACCCCATCTGCTGCAGATCTGATAAAAAATATTCCTGGAAAGACTCCACTCTCCTGGCCTGAGAGTCTTTCTGCTCAGAAAATCTGCCAGAGTGTTCTCTTCTCCTTTCACATGCACAGCTGACAAGGAGGAGATAAATTCCTGAGCCCAGGAAAAAAGTGAATAGGCTATTCTGCAAAGATACCTGCTTCTTGTACCGCCCTGCTTGTTCAGATAAGCCACTGTCGTACTGTTGTCCGACAGAATCTTCACATTCCTTCCCTGGACCTGAGGAAAGAATGCTCTTAGGGCAAAATATACAGCCAGCAGCTCCTTGGCATTTGAAGACAAAGTCAGCTGTTCCGGACTCCAATCTCCCTGAGATAGCTGACCCTGACAATGGGCTCCCCAGCCTGACCCGCTTGCGTCCTTGGTAACGAATCCTGATATCTCTGCCATCAGCTTGGTAAAGACTCGTGGGGCTGATGACAGGCCAAATGGAAGAACCTGAAACTGTAGATGGAGAGTCTGACCGTGGTAGTGTGCAGCAAATCGCAGGAACTTCTGATGAGTGACATGAATGGGAACGTGATAATACGCGTCCGCTAGGTCGAGAGATACCATCTTGCAATCTTGGTACAATAAGTTGATTGTAGACCTGATCGTCTCCATTTTGAACCTCTTGTACAGTACATGTCGATTGAGGCCCTTTAGATTTATAATCATCCTGTAAGCGCCGTTGGGCTTTTTTATGAGGAAGATGGGCGAATAGAAGCCTGATCCCCTCTGATCTAGGGGAACCGGAATCACAGCTTCTTTCTCTAGCAGAATCTGGATCTGTGCCTCTAAAACTTGTTGCCTTTCTGGAACGAGTCTTCTGTTTAATAGGAATCTTTCTGGGGGAGGAGACGAAAATTCTAGAAGAAGACCCCGGCTGATTAGGTCTAGGATCCATGGAGATTCTGAAATTTGTTCCCAGGCAGGAAGAAAATACTTTAGTCTTCCCCCCACTGGGGACCTGGCGTCATTGGGAGGATTGCTTGGACTTGTCAGGGTTAAATAGGAATCCTCTACCTCTCCCTTTAGAGGGCTGCCAGGTAGAACCATCCTTCTTTTTCTGGTCCTGTTTGTTCTTCCTTTGGCCACGAAAAAAACGCCTTTGTTGAACAAATCTTGATTCTGAAGGAAATCCCTTTTTTTCTGTCTGCGGCCTTATCCAGTATATCATCTAAGGTGGATCCAAACAGTCTGTCTCCCTCACATGGAATACTACACAAACGGGTTTTAGATGTATTGTCCCCTGACCAGGACCTAAGCCATATGGATCTTCTGGCGCAGTTGGAAAGTGCCGCAGATCTAGCGGAAAGTTTCACCAGGTCAGCCGAGGCATCTGATAGAAAATTCGTCGCCTGCTTCAGAACGGAAAGAGAGGATACAATATCTTCTCTGGGGGTACCGGAGACTAGATGTTCTTCCAGCTGGTTAAGCCAAACAGAAAGGGTCCTAGCAGTGGAAGTTGCGGCAATGCTCGGACGCAGCATGGAGGCACATGTTTCCCAGGACTTCTTTAGGACCGATTCGCACTTCTTATCCATCGCGTCTCTTAAGAGGCCCACATCCTCAAATGGTAATGCCGACTTCTTGGAAATTCTGGCCACCGGTGCGTCAATTCTAGGGGTTTTATCCCATAGCGCAGATTCAGATTCTTCAAAAGGGTATTTCCTCTTGAAGACTTTTGAGGTACCTGATCTTTTCTCAGGGTCTCTCCACTCATTCTGAATTAATTTCTTAATATTGTCATGAAGGGGGAAAACTCGTTTCTTCCTGTCTCCTAGACCCCTAAACATCTGGTCCTGGATCGAGTGAGGTTCCTTCACTTCCTCAATCTCCATTGTGGCTCTGATGGTTTTTAAAAGGGAGTCTGTATCCTCCACAGAGCATAATGGTCGCCCTGAATTATCATCAGAGGAGTCAGAATCAGAAACATAGGAGACCTCTCCTTCGTCTAAATCCAGTTCTGGACCTGGGGCGTCCGGAAGGGATCTTGAAGCAGACGGTCCAGGTAACATAGACAGCTTTGAATCGATTGCTGAGCTGACTTCTTCCTTAATGATGGACTTTAAGGAATCCACCAGGGAAGGGGTCTCCTCAGAAAGCACCTTGTCCGTGCACCTCTGACAAAGGGGCTTCTTTAGATGGTCTGGTAACACTTTCTTACATATCGCACATTTCTTCCTTGATGAGGGTTCCCCCTTAGTGGGAACCCAACACCTAAGAGGAGAAGCAAACACGACCACCAAGTGTTGAAATAAAAGGATCCTCATAAAATGGAGGAGGCTTACCGGGCTAAGGGCCTTCAGGGCTTCAGCAGATTTTTCAGGGACAGACATGTCGGGTAGAGAGGATCAGACTGACCTAGGATGCTGCACGCCGACTGCACCGCCATCCCTGCTGCGATTGCCGGCTTTTAAGCTGTACTTCCTGGTCACGTGATCCGGATCTCGCGATACCCGGCCCGGAGAACGCGAGGCCGGCAGCCCTGCCGCGCCGACCCACCGGAAGGCGCAGGAAGCCCGGGGATGCCCGCAAAACCCGCGGGGCTTAATCCGGAGGAGAGGAGGGACAGATCTCTTAGCCCCTGGGTCCTCTCCCTACCGCAGCCCTCCAGGAAACCTGGGCAGAAGACAAGGCTGCGGCGTCCACAAACAGGAGGGAACTCCTGCTGATTCTCCAGCATCCCGTAGGGACAGGAAACAACTGGAGAAGGTAAGAGAAGGAGGCTATTTAACCATTTGATTCTCCTAGTTGTTTCCTGTCCCTGGGAGGCGGGGTTTCCTCCTGCTTAGTGCCGTTGTGGGGCGTACGGAAAATGTGTATTTTTCATTCAAACCATTTTGGGATGTGTATGACTTTTTGACCACTTTGCATTTGTTTTTTTTGTTTTTTGTTTTTTTGGGGGGTGGGAGGTGAAGTGACAAAAACCTGACAAATTGACCATTTAGATTTTTTTATGCAGTTACAGCATTCACCATATGGGATAAATACGTTTATATTCTAATAGTTTTGGCATTTTGGGATGCAGCAATGCTAGTGATGCTTATATTTTTTATGGGCAAAGGAGAGTAATTTGAATTCTGAAATCTTACTTTTAGGAGACTTAAAACATGTGATCATCTGATCGCTTTTCCTATAGATGGCAATAAATTACCATTGCAATCTATGGCAGATTGCTGTAGCAGGCCTTAGATCCTTCAGTGGGCATGAGGCTGCCACTGCAATCGACATATGGTATTTGAGGGGTTAAAAGTCTGTGATATGCATTACCGCTAAACACGGACTTATCCATCAAACTGGTGTAAAGTAGAACTGGCTTAGTTGCCCATAGCAACTAGATTTCACCTTTCATTTTCCAAAAGAGCTGTCAAAAATAAAAGATGAAATCTACTTTACACCAGTTTGATAAATAAGCCCCTTTGTCTTTGGGTGTCTGCTGTGTAAAATAGCAGAAACTTGTAAGCAGGAGCTGAGCAGGCACCATTTTTAAAGACCCGAAATTCACCGTACATGTATAGCAGATGATGGAAAGGATGTTTACAGAGTTTGTGCAGTGCTAATATTTTGATTACCTATCCTATTTGGGGGAAAATGTGTTTTTGTGGGAAAGTAACTGGCTGAGCGATAGAAAACAGAGGGTGGTTGTTGAAGGTAAGCCGTGATAAAAAAGTAACCAATCACAACTTTTAACACTGTGCGACAGAAAGTGGCACTGTGTTAAAGCACCAATCACTGCAATTGGTTAGTAGCCAATGACTAAGCAAGGCTGTCAGAGTGGTGGGACCTCAGTGATGTTTCCCTATAGGGTGAACTGTAATAGTCTGCCGTCTAAGATGGCAGCTACAGCAGATATAACATGTCTTCATGGAAAACACGGCATATTAAAGCAGTGAAGTACTATTATGGCACAGAGCACAAATTAATTTCCTGGCATGACAGAGGGTAGTGGATTAAAAAAGAATTTTTCACATTGGTTATTTTTCCGTAACCTATAGATAACCTGCTATTATTGCAATGTACGGTATATTTTTTTTTGTATTTTTAGCCATGTCAAATAATAATGGTTTTCTAAAAATCTCCTACAGTTCTCAACACTTGGTGTAAAAAAAAAAACAAAAAAAACAACAGGAAAATCTGGTGTAAAAACGAATAAAACAGGATGTGTAAATTATTTTCTTGATCTGCCTCTGCGCACTTAAAGGGGTATTCCAGTAAAGTAACAATTTTTGAAAGACTGCATTAAAGCTGCAAGCTGTGACCCAACCAGAACCCATATCTATACATATAACCAGTTTCATGTTACCTTGCAATCCATTTGTGTAGCTCTACTACAAACCCCACAATCCCTAGCTTTCCTGCTATGAGACTGTGCATGTTCATGAGTGTTTATGTTTATTGATTGGCTGTCTGATATACCAGTCCGGTCACGCCCCCTCTACGCAGTAATCACCAGCACACTATCATTTAGCTAGAAAACTGATAGCAACACAGTGAGCATGCTCGACCTGACAATGGCTCACAACTACAGGTCGATGCTACGGTAATTTATGAGAAAACACAGTTGGTAGCAGAGGAAGAACACTACTTTTATAACTACTGAACAGTAAATAAGTAAAATTTACATTATATTAGATAAGTATTGATGATGAATTAGTCTAACACACAAATTATATTTAATGCAATCAGAATACCTCTTTAACCACTTCCCGTCCGCCCATAGTAAATAAACGTCCGGGAAGTGGTTATCTATCTCTGAATGGACATTTCTGAACGTCCATTCAGAGATAGCAGCTGCACGCTAATCGTGCAGCTGCACAGTGGGGTACCTGCTGTCAGTGACAGCAGGGTACCCCAAAGAGAAGGCAGGGACCATTCCCAGGGGTCCCTGCCTTGTAGATCTCTGTATACACAGAGGAGCCTCCTGTCTATCATCATACGACCTGCTCCCAGCTGACAGCCCATCAATCATCTATGAATATATGACTACCCTTCATCTGGGAAAAAAGGGAAAATGAGTGCAGTCAAATAGCTATATATAACGTACAGGGGGGGGGGGGGTCACACGTCACTATATATAACGTACAGGGGGTCACACATCACTATATATAATGTACAGGGGGTCACACATCACTATATATAATGTACAGGGGGTCACACATTACTATATACAGTGTACAGGAGTTTACACATCACTATGTATAATGTACAGGGGGTCACACATCACTATTACAGTGTACAGGGGTCACACATCATTCATAGTACTTACAGTGTACAGGGGGTCACACATCATTATATATAATGTACAGGGGGTCACACATCTGTATATACAGTATAAAAGGTCACTGTGCAGGGGTTCACAGATCTCTGTATGCAGTGGTGGGGGGGGGGGGGGTCACACATCAGTATATACAGTGTGTATGGTGGTGGTGTCAACTATTGCTGTATACAGGGGGGCACACATCACTATATACAGTATAAAGTGGTTATCACATATCACTGTATTGGGGGCCTCATATATCACTATATACAGTGTGCAGGAAGGAGAGGGCATATATTTACAGATGACATCAGTGACTGCTGCTGATATCACTGACCTCAACCATACTGACAGCTCAGAAGGGGTTAAAACTCCTTACCTGTTGGTCTGGCTGGAAAAAACAGGTCTCTGATAAGATCACATTGCAGAGTGGTCATAGACAGGACAGACACTAGGATTGCTCACACTTTGTTGTCCACAGCACCTTCCTGGCTCTGCTACATCACTGCAGTCAGTGAGGTCCATCACAGCTTCTCCTCAGTCTCTCTTCCTCTTGCAAAGTTTCTTTATTTCAGCTTCTAACAAGTTTCTCTGCTAAGCCCCTTCAGCCCTGTATAGTCAGGACTGCAGTCACAGCAGAAGGAAACTTCTCTGACACAAGCAGGGTGCCTTTAGGACCCAGGAGCAGCAAACTCCTTCCATGGACTAGTGCACCTGCAGGCATGGATGAGACAGGCAGCTATGAGAGCAGGACTGAGGGGGCGTGGCTTCCAATAGCAAGGAAACCAGGCAGATTTGCTGCAGAAGATATATTAGGAAGTTTATTGTCTCCCTGCTTTCTTTAGAGTTTTAATAAGTGCTAACAAAGTGGCCAACCCCTTTAACCCCTTCCCGACCAGCGCCGTACATGTACGGCGCTGGTGCGGTGCGGGGACACGACGCCCGCTACTTACCGCCTTCGGCGGCGTCTTCCAGGGCCTTCTGATGCCGTGATCACGGTATCAGGATGCGTCTGAACCCGGAAGCGTACGCCCAGTGGCCAATCGGGGTGTCTGTACACCATATGAAAACTGTAATCCTCGCTGGTGAGGATTACAGTTTTCAAACTGCAATTCTTATTCTGGCCACTAGATGGCAGGCCAAGATACGAAATGAGCCATTATGGGATTTAACTCCATCTAGTAAATCCCCGATTGCTCATAAAGAAAAAAAAAAAAACACAATATATCAGCTCATATTTGAGCTTTAAAATAGTAAAAAAAAAAATTTAAAAAAATGTTAAAAAATATATAAAAGTTCAAATCACCCCCCTTTCCGTATAATGAAAAAATAAATACCTAAATAACAATAAATAGACATCATGGGTATCACCGTGACCGAAAACGCCCGTACTTTTAAAATATAAAAAAAAAATTCCAATACGGCAAATTGTGTGGCGGAAAAAAGCGTCCAAATGGCGATTCGCCGTTTTTCGTCACTTTTTTTTCTAAAAAAAAATTAAATAAAAGTGATCAAAAAGTCATACACACCGCAGAATGGTATCAATAAAAACTTCAGATCGCCCCGCAAAAAATGAGTGCCCATACAGCTCCGTACACATAAATACCAAAAAGTTATAGGGGTCAAGATATGACAAGGAAAAAAAAAAAAGAAATTATTTTATCACTTTATCAAAACGCAGGAAAAACTATACATATTAGGTATTGCCGGATTCGTACTGACCAGTAGAATGAAAGAAACGGGTCAGTTTTAATGCACATCGAACGCTGTAAATAAGAAACCCGTAGAACTGTAGCAGAATAGCGTTTTTTTTGCAATTTCACCTGATTTGGAATTTTTTTCCAGCTTCCCACTACACCATATGCAATATTAAATGGTGGCGTTGGAAAGTGCAACTTGTCCCGCAAAAAACAAGCCCTCATACAGCTATGTGAACAGAAAAATAAAACAGTTATGGCTGTTTGAAGGCAGGGAGCGCAAAACGAAAACGCATAACAGAAAAAACCTCCGGGGGTGAAGGGGTTAAGGATAAATGTGTCAATCCACAGCTGGGTAGGCCCACAGTTCACAAATTCGATAGGGAAACAAATGTGATGTAATTTAGCATATACAGTGATCCCTCAAGATACAATGGCCTCAGGATACAATATTTTCAACATACAATGGTCTTTTCTAACCCATCGTAAGTTGAAACTAGGCTCAACATACAATGTCTCAGACTGAGAACCAACCAATCAAGGTCACTTCTAAGGTAAAATAGCTGTATTAGTTGCTAGTTAGCAGCTATTCCTGACTGTTATATGTAAGGACTTGTTGCATCTGTCTTAGTTATCTGCTTATTTTTATTAAATCTTCATTTTATCTTATCTTGGATGACATTTTGGGCCTTTGGAACCAATTACTCAACTTAGAATGGTTTCAACATACAATGGTCGTCCTGGAACCAATTAATATTGTAACTCGAGGGACCACTGTATATAATAAGTGTGCCTATCATTTTTGCATGCTGTGCTCAGAAAGGGCAACATGTAGTAGGTACCAGACCAGGTTTCCTGATGGATATTGATTACATTACCTGTGTTCTGCACTCTCCAAGTTTTTGTGAATTGGGTATTAGGAGGTACAGATTCTCCTTCCCCGATAGTTACATCTTCTACAAATGACATGCAAGGGATGTTGACATTAGGGCTTTCAAAATCATAATATGCCCCAATGGCTGCCTGTAGATTCCTAAAAAATACAAAAAGCAATAAAATATTCAATACAATCTGCAAGTATTTAAAGATTAGATAAACAAATGACAAAATAAATTATCTACAAAGTTCATTCATATAACATACTCTGGCTTGCGGGGCAAAAACACTGAATTGAGGGCAGCATTTCAGCGCATAGAATGTGAGTGTCTATTGTCACATAATAGTACAGAGGATAAATGGGAGAGCTTTACATCTGCATTATGTAATTATACTGCAAAATTTATTGTTGTAATTAACAAGTATAAACAGCTAAAATTAAACCCCACACGGCTTAGAGCTACTATAAAAAGGGCAATAAAAAAAAAAGTATCTAAAAAAAAAAAATTAAAAATCTCAGGTCGAAGCAGGTAGGTCACTTCAATAACAGTAAAGGGGGATGGTCACTAAAGATAAGGAAAAGGCAAAGTTAGGCCCCATTCACACGACCGTTTGATTGGGGCCGTATCTATTCCACAATATTGCGGAATAGATGCGGCCCCATTCACCTCTATGGGAGCGCACAGCGCATAAAAAGATGAAACATGTCCTATACTTGTCCGCATGAGCGGACAAGTATAGGCATTTTGAATGGGGCGTCCGGCCGTGTGTTCCGCAGCACTGCGGAAAACACGCCGGGCGGCAGCCGTAGTATTGCGGGTCCGGATTATTGCAGACCCGCAATAATACGTCCGTCTGAATGGGCACTTACGATTGTATTAGACCAGCAGATGAGGCTGATGATTGTCGGGAAGGACCGAATCGCCTGCTCGTTAGTGGAGGGGACCACTGATATTACATACATCGCTAATGCCATCGCTCATCCCTCCCCATACAAAAATTATTATTTGCCAGCAGCAGACCATAATTAGACGGCAAAATGAATTTTTTAGCCTGCTTAAAAACGGCGTTTTCCAGATGAAAGAGTGTTTGCTCTTCATCGAGTAATCATTGTCACAGGCAGATCATAGATACGTAATGAGCGTTCCAACTAACGCTTGTTAGTGATGATCGGGCAGACTATCTGCAGATCTAATACAACCCCTACTAAATGTTTCTTTTTAGCTCTGTATATACAAAAGAAGAGAAAGGAGCAGATATTGGTGGTGCCAGGGCTGTTTGTACATCCAGTAATATACTTAACTGGCTAACTATAGATATAGTCCAAGATAAGTTAAAGGAGTTATCCTATGAATAATGTATTAAATTAAAATCATCATATAGTACATGACAACCTCTTTATAACGAAGCTAGAACCAGCCCTGTACCTCACATGGATCTAGAGATTTCCCCATTAATTGCTGTGCTAGATTTATATCAAGCTGACAGCTCAGGAGGCGTGTACGTTCGGCTGGCGTTCACTCCCTATCACAGTTCAGGATGTAGTTAAAAGACAAAACTGAGCATGTGCAGCCTTCTTAATGAGCCAGTCAAAAATATAATAAATTAGGTGGCACTATCAGATACCTTTCACTGAATAACTCTGAAGCTATACAAGTTTTTTTTTAAAGGGTTAATCTCATTTTAGACAATGGGGGCATATCGCTAGGATATGCCCCCATTGTCTTATAGGTGCGGGTCCCACCGCTGGGACCCGCACCTATATCGAGAACGGAGCCCCCGAAGTGAATGAGGGCGCACTGCGCATGCGCAGCCGCCCTCCATTCATTTCTATGGGGCCGCCGAAAATAGCCGAGCTGGCTCGGCTACTTCCGTCGGCTCCATAGAAATGAATGGGAGCGCACCGCGCATGCACGGCCCGGCTCCCATTCATTTCTATGAGCGGCGCGGGAGCTGCGCCTGGTGGTGGCCGGACCCCCGGAAACCTGGGGTCCTCCAGGCGCAGCGCTCCCTGCTCCGTTCTGGCTATAGGTGCGGGTCCCAGCGGTGGGACCCGCACCTATAAGACAATGGGGGCATATCCTAGTGATATGCCCCCATTGTCTAAGATGAGAATACCCCTTTAATGCAATTACACAATTAGTAACATACTGTATTTTTCGCTTTATAAGACGCACCCCAGATTTTAGAGTAGGAAAATAAGAAAAAAATATTTTTCATCACACCTCATATCAGACCCCCATAAATTTCAGGACATCACATTAGACCCCCTTATCAGCCCTCCATGTCAGACCCCAGATCAGCCCATCAGCCGCCATATCAGCCCACTGTGCCCCCATCAGACCTCAGATCAGCCCCCATATCACCCCACTGTGCCCCCATCAGATCTCAGATCAGCCCCCATATCACCCCACTGTGCTGCCATATCAGCCACTCTGCCCTCATCAGACCTCAGATCAGCCCACTGTGCCCCCATCAGAACTCAGATCAGCCCACTGTGCCCCCATATCAGCCCACTGTGCCCCCATCAGACCTCAGATCAGCCCACTATGCCCTCAGATTAGCCCACTATGCCCCCATCAGACCTCAGATCAGCCCACTATGCCCCCATATCAGCCCACTGTGCCCCCATCAGCCGCCATATTAGCCGACTGTGCCCCCATCAGACCTCAGATCAGCCCACCCAGCCCCATAAAAAACTCTCTCACCTATCCTGCGCCGCAGCTCTGCTCCTGGTCCGGCGCTCCTCTGTCTTCTCCGGCCGGCGCTGCACTGTCACCTAACTGCGTGCAGCGTTAGGTCAGAGTGCGCACACTACGTCCTGACGATGTATGTGGTCAGGACAATGCAGAGCCGACAGGAGAAGATAGGGGAGCGCCGGAGCGGAGCCGCGGCGCAGGAGAGGTGAGAGAGTTTTTTTATTTTATCCTTATGGGGCTGGGTAGGCTGATCTGAGGTCTGATGGGGGTCCTGGCGCCTAATACATACTAGTGAGTGCTTCCATAATCCTACTTTGGGGGGGGGGGGGGGGTCGGGGAGAAGTGGTCCGACTCCAATCAGGCAATCAGAATAACTCCCTGGATCAATGACTCCTCTCTAGTAACTATAACCTGTACTATTATTATTTATTACACTCCAGAAATACATCCAGGCCCCTCTTGAACTCTTTTACTGAACTTACCATCACCACCTCCTCAGGCAGAGAGTTCCATAGTCTCACTGCTCTTACCGTAAAGAATCCTCTTCTATGTTTGTGTACAAACCTTCTTTCCTCCAGACGCAGAGGATGTCCCCTAGTCACAGTCCTTGGGATAAATAGGTCATGGGAGAGATCTCTGTACTGACCCTGATATATTTATACATAGTTAATAGACCTCACCTCATTCGCTTTAATTTTTAATCTTAGCTATTTTTTCTAAAGTGAATAACCGTAATTTTGATAATCTTTCTGGGTACTGTAGTCCACCCATTACAGTTATTACTTTAGTTGCCCTCCTCTGCACCCTCTCCAGCTCTGCTATGTCTGCCTTGTTCACAGGAGCCCAGAACTGTAGTACTCCATGTGTGGTCTGACTAGTGATTTGTAAAGTGGCAGGACTATGTTCTTATCACGGGCATCTATGACCCTTTTGATGCAACCCATTATCTTATTGGCCTTGGCAGCAGCTGTCTGACACTGGTTTCTACAGCTTAGTTTGCTGTTCACTAAAATTCCTAGGTCCTTTTCCATGTCAGTGTTACCCAGTGTTTTACCATTTAGTATGTACTGGCGACTTGCATTATTCCTTCCTATGTGCATAACCTTACATTTGTCAGTGTTAAACCTCATCTGCCACTTGGGTCTATCCAGATCCATCTGTAGCAGTGTACTGTCCTCTTCGGTGTTAATTACTTTACATAGCTTAGTGTTATATGCAAAAATTGATATTTTACTGTGCAAGCCTTCTTCCAGATCATTAATAAATATATTGGAGAATAGGGCCCAATACTGACCCCTGTGGTACCCCACTAGTGACAGTGACTCAGTCTGAGTATGTGCAGTTAATAACCACCCTCTGTTTTCTATCATTGAGCCAGTTACTTACCCACATACAGACATTCTCTCCCAGTCCTAGCATTCTCATTTTATATACTAACCTTTTATGCGGCACAGTGTCGAATGCTTTGGAGAAGTCCAGATAAACGACATACATTGATGCGCTGCGGTCAAGTCTAGAACTTACCTCCTCATAGAAACTGATTAAATTAGTTTGACATGACCGATGTCTCATGAAGCCATGCTGGAGTTATTTTCTTATTTTCATTGAGTACTCCAAGATAGCAGCTCTTAGAAAACCTTCAAACAGTTTACCCACGACAGATGTTAAAGAGAACCTTTCACCACTCCTGAAATTTAATCCTGTTTTAATAGCTTCATGCATTCCCCATGTAATAAGTTTGGAACATCTATTCTTATGTCTGTATGTTGTGCTATTCATTTATTATTTGCACTAGAAGTTATAAATTGCTATTTGTCTTCAGTAAGGGAACAGAGGAGAGGTAACAAGTTGGGGGTGTGTTTTTGCACAGTCTGAACATGACAGCACTGATTGGCTAGAGTCAGTCTGTGCAGGTACACACCCCCAACTGGCCACTTCCCCTCTGTTCCTTTACTGAAGACTAATAGCAATTCATTTATAACTTCTAGTGCAAATAAAGGAATGGCACAACATAGAGCTGTAAGAATAGATGTTCCAGAATTGTTAGTACGTGGGGAATGCATGGAGCTATTAAAACAGGCATGTCAGGAGTGGTGAAAGGTCCTCTAAACTTACCGGCCTATAGTTTTCGGGCTTGGTTTTTGGACCCTTTTTGAATATTGGCACCAAATTTGCTATGCGCCAATCCTGTGGAACACTCCCTGTCAGTATAAAGTCCTTAAAGGGATTCTGTCAGCTAGTTTAAGCCTATAGAGATGAGGACATGGGCTGCTAGATGGCCACTAGCCCGTCCACAATATGCTTTTTCCATTGCTCTGTGTGTCCTTATTTAGTCTAAAAAACGATTTTATTTATATGCTAATTGTGGTTATAAGGAGCCCAAGGGGCGGTTACCAATGTTCCTGGATCCCAGCCGCGCCCACTGTGAAGGAGCCCAGCACCGCCCTGCATCCTCTGATCTCCTCCTTGCTCCCCCGACTTCACGCATTCAGAGCGCCGTAATCTCGCGCATGCGTGAGTACGCCGCTTGTCAGTGCTGGTAAACTGTTCCTTCCCTGTGCTGGCATCAGCATCAGGGAACGAACTGCGCATGCGCGAGATGGCACACCGCTCTGAATACGTGAAGTCGGGGGAACAAGGAGGAGATGAGAGGATGCGGGGCGGTGCTGGGCTCCTTCACAGTGGGCGCGGCTGGGATCCAGGAACATTGGTAACCGCCCCTTGGGCTCCTTATAATCACAATTAGCATATGAATAAAATCGTTTTTTAGACTAAATAAGGACACACAGAGCAATGGAAAAAGTATATTGTGGACGGGCTAGTGGCCATCTAGCAGCCCATGTCCTCATCTCTATAGGCTTAAACTAGCTGACAGAATCCCTTTAAAGAGACCTCGTCACCAAATTTTTTTTATTGACTTTATTTGAAGAAAATATATGTTTTAATGAAATAATAAAATGTCTAAATACAATTATTAAAAAAAAAAAAGAATGTTTCCTATACTGTTGCACTGTCTATTGCACCTGTTCTTCATGTAAACTGCAGACTCCTCTGGAAAAGTCACCTCTAGGCAGCTCTCGGCATGCTCAGTGCTCTGACGTCATTTCCTCCCCACACTGTATTGTACACTGAAGTCTAGAGCAGGATGCCTGGATGAGTGAGATAAAGAGCGCTGTCAGACTAATTCATCCACCCAGGGATCCTGCTCTGAGCTTCACTGTACAATGCAGTGTGAGTAACAGCACCATTACTTTCAGTTTATTCCCCTGTACTGCCCTCACTACTCAGCAAGATCCAGCAGTGTCAGGGCAGAGCTGCAGACATCCTGTCTCTGGGAGAGGACAGAGCCTGACTGTGCAGATGCCGACACCCTCTACATAACGATCCTCCCCACCTCATGTCTGAAGATATCTGCTCCCTCCATCACAACCTATTAGTCCCTGCACCTAAATGTAAGTTTGCAGAAAAGAGTAATAAATATTTGCTTCACATGTAAATGAGTGTCTGTATGTATAATGTATGACTTCTGTATTAATGTGTTAATGTACAACTGTGTGTATAAAGGTTTGTGTGTGTATACCCTTTATATGTGTATGTATGTATATATATATATATATATATATATATATATATTATGACCCTGTATACCGTGTATATGTGTGTA